>QLOM01021859.1:0-12888 GCA_003313785.1 Termitomyces sp. MG148 | reverse complement strand
CTTCGAGCAGAGAAAAAGTAGAATATTGGCCTGTAAACCAGGACTTACATTGACGTTAGTCGTTGTGTCATTTGTCACATTAATCCTTCACTCATCGCTGGTGCATTCCCAGCCCCATCAGGGTTCCTTTGGAGTTCAAGCTGAGACATGCAGAGCAGTGACTTGGATTGTTCTTTTTTTTTTTCAAGTCGTTGCACTTTGATTAGATTCAAATAAAACATCTTTGCATAAATCATACAGTTCAAGCCCATCTTCCTGGGGCGACGGGGTGCGACGCCGATAGTCCTCCATCTACTGCGATATTTTGTCCATTCACATAGCTGGAATCATCTATATATGATGTCAGTATCGAAGAATAATGACAGGAAGTGACGATCTACCTGAGGCCAAGAATACTGCGACCTGAGCAATTTCTAAAGGTCGCGTGTTTAAAGGTTGTGCGAATATCAAAAGCAATCTACATGCCTTCCGGAATGCCAAAGCGTCCAAGAGGATTCAATTGACCAAGTTTTCCCGCTGAGCCACGCTGGCGGGCATACTCGAAGGTATCTCCAGTCATCCCCGTTTCAATCAAACCGGGACAGATGGTATTGACACGGATATCGCATCTTTGTAATTGGTATGCAGAAGTTTTGGCGAGAGAATTGACGCTGATTGGAAGTCAAGGACGCTTCACAATCAACTAGTCGCGCAACTCACGCGGCCTTGCTAGCGCTGTCTATTAATTGTCAGTCATTGCTTGTAAGGCAAACTGGAATGGCTCACAATCAACAGTCCCTGCTCCTGAGCGTAACCCAGCCGCTGTACTCCTCGTCAGAATCGGGTAGCGCATTTTCTTTAGACAAACTCGCTTGACGCAGTCATGATAATGCTTCCACCACTGCGTTCCTTTCCCCTTGACGGATTCTTCTTCTGCATTGCAGTGGATGCGAATTTGACAGCATGGAAACAACTGATAACGATTCTTGAGTCGGATACAATGTGACCGGACACAAAACGTACGACAGAACGTTAACTCTCATGGTATTCATGAAAGTTTCCGCCGTGGTATCGTGTAGGACATTCCTCGAGGCAACGCCGGCCTTGGGATATAATTAGTATCATGATGCATCTGCTATGGAGTCTTTATACGTTGGCAAAGAATACATCAAGCCGTCCTTCCTCCCGCAAGGCCTGGTTGCAAACACTGGATATCGCGGCTTCGTCTGCCGCGTCGGCCTGTAGAACGGTCACCTAAGATTGGGAGTTGAGTTCCAAAAGGTCAGTTACTCGTGTAGGTGCTCAACTTTAACATCAGGGTACATTTTTTCTATGGTTTCCTTCAGTTCGGCAAGATTGGTGGGATCAAAGTCTATTAAATAGAGGTGTTTCGCGCCTGGGAGCAGCGTTAGGTGACTTGGAAAGATTGCAGTCGGTCACAAGCACCTTCATGTGCGAAGCGAATAGCAGAAGCACGGCTTAATGGTCGTATCAGCACAGACGATGAGCCAACGGGTTCGCCACTCACCCAATCCCCTTTAATGACCCCACACCTGTGATGACACAGACCTTGTTCTGCAGTCGCCCATTGCGGGGACAATTAGCAAGCTGAGATTGTATTTGCTTGATGCGTGATGTCGTTATCTCATAAAACTCGTCTGTATTCTGCTGCTGCTGCCGAGCCTTACTGTAGGAACTCATTTGTGAATGACGTGTCGAGACACCGTGACGCAACCGTGACGAATGTCACTTATGTTATGTGTGCTCGGCCCGATTTTGCGAGACGGAATTGATCGAGTCTTACCTGCACGGTTGGAATCGCCTCGACACAACCATAGCTTCCGGCAGCAACGCCTATGAAATGACTCCGTTTGCGGAGTCAAGCCGACCCCCCGTCTACGACTACACTGAAGGCGCCTCGCCTGTAGACATCAGAAAAGCCATAGACAACAGCAGGAGGTCCAGGCGCGACTCCCAGTACAGTATTGCATGTGACGAAGATGGAGAAGGCGTCATGTTTTCTGGGCCGGGCCACTCTGTAAATCCTAGCAGTGTCTCAAGAATGTCCGTACACGAGGCAGGGAGGCGTAGCAGTGAGAACTGGTCACGCACACGAAGAAAAAGTTACGACTCCGAGAGGTTGAGCAGACGGGGTAGGAGATCAAGCGAAGGAAGCCATGTCTCGCGACAGAACATTGAGCATGCTGAAATCCCGGGACAAGGTGACACGCCACTGGGCGATGGGCACGAAGAACTCGCAGAGCGACGGACATCATCTCCAACAAACACCACAGGCGTATTTGGTGGGCTGGCTCACCTGTTTGGGAGAACTTCGACCGCTTCAGAGACACCGGGCCGCAATCGCTCATTATCTCGCTTTTCGTATGCGTCGACGAGCCGTCGCTCACGTCGCAGCCGACAATCAATCGCCGGGGATGACTATGCTCTTGAAGATGACGACGAAGATGAAGTGGAGCGCTGGGGATACTCCTCAGGTGAAGAGGATTCAGACTCTGAATCTACACAGTCTATGGCAATCATCCACGACGACGCATCCATTACACCGAGCATGGATTATGATTCTGATCCGCCTTCTCCATCCGGTAGCACATACGGAATTCCTCTCGTATCAACAGATCCAATTTTTGGAGGAGAAGCGCGAATAGACATGGAAGTACCATTTGAAGATCACAAGCCGCCCCCTCCAGGTCCTCCTAGTAGACAGACACTTTATATTGCTGACGAAGACTGTACCATTCGATTCGTCGGTTATGAGCCCGTTATGTGGCGTATTTTAGTTTGGAGAATTTGTTGCGTGATGACATTCGGCGGACTAGCCCTTCTCGGACACTGGTTTCCTCGGTTGTGGTTGCAATGGGTAGCTCGAGAAAAAGCTTTCGTTGACTCTGAAAATGGTCTTGTCGTAATTGAGGTGGGTCTTATGTTCGGGCTCATCTGGATCCGATTACGACCTTTCCAAGACTACCCACAGCGACTTTACTCTAGCTTCAGTCCAATCCTTGGTATACCCATATTCAATTACAACCGTTTTTCCCTCTTCAGTTGCGACCGATCAGCTCAACACCAGTACAGCCCTCTCCCAGGTCTTCTCGTCGTCCAGAGCAAATGGCCTCGCTTCCGAGGACAACCATCTAGGCCGCCTCTTAGTCCTGGACTATCGTTACTCACGATTCGCGTTGGATCCTAGGACCGGACTATTCTACATGATCAGGTGCTGCCCTTCCTCCTCAGACATTATATAATGGCTTATCTTGCTCATTGCTGAAGAGATTGGAGAGATCCATCTCTTGCTACGCTGGCGTCATTGCAAAGTGGTATAGAAGAAGCTGTCCGTTACCAGCGGCTATTGTTATTTGGAAAAAATGAAATCGAAATTGAGGGAAAATCAACCATTTCTCTTCTTGTCGATGAAGTATGTAATCTTCCATGCGACACCCATTGGAAAAGCAACTGTGCTAAGACGGCTTCACATTAGGTGATTCATCCTTTCTATGTTTTCCAGATTGCAAGTATTGTCCTGTGGATGCTCGATGACTATTATTACTATGCATTTTGTATCGGCATTATATCTATGACGACTATTGTGGCGACCCTTGTAGAAACCAAAAAAGTGCGTTTACAAGTTGAAGGAAAAGAGTCATTCAGTTGACGTCATTCAGACCATCAAGCGCATGCGTGATATGTCGCGTTTCTCTTGCAAGGCCGACGTCTTAATTAATGGAGTTTGTGAGCTAATCCCGCTAAATTTTGAACAAATCTCACATATGACAGGGGTTGAGCGCGATTCTTCTGATTTAGTTCCTGGCGATCTCGTTAATCTATCTAACTCCGATTTCAGCACTTTTCCTGCTGATTTCTTTTTGCTTTCCGGAGACGCAATCGTCAATGAAAGCATGCTTACAGGAGAGAGCGTACCAGTCAGTAAGATACCAATGAAAGATGAAGATTTACTCTGCTGGCAAAATACCAAAGACGAGAGTTCAAGATGTATGCTTTACGGAGGGACAAAGGTTGTTCGTATTCGTGGCTTTATGGATTCCGATGGGAGTTTACGTCCCGCGTTGGCTTTGGTGGCACGCACCGGTATTCTCGACCACCTATAGGGATCTCATGGCTCTAATTTCGTATCCGTAGCATTCAATACAACCAAAGGTGCTTTAGTACGCTCCATGCTATATCCAAGACCGATCGGGTTCAAGTTCTATCGTGACTCAGTCCGTTTTATTGGCGTACTCGCTGGAATTGCGGGACTGGGTTTTTGTTACAGTGCCGTACAGTTTGTCAGACTTGGAGTGAGTATCCTTTTCCGGGTCGGATGTATCATCTGAATAACCAGTCAGGTTGTTTGGCATGTCATTGTCATTCGCGCTCTTGATCTTATCACGATTGTCGTTCCGCCCGCATTGCCAGCAACCCTGTCCATCGGTACCAGTTTTGCTATAAGCCGACTCAGAAAGTCCGGGATATACTGTATCTCCCCAAGTCGGGTGAATGTTGCCGGAAAGATTAACGTATGTTGTTTTGATAAAACTGGGACACTTACAGAAGATGGATTGGATATCCTTGGTGTACGCGGACTGGAGCGTAATGTGCAACGTTTCGGTGAACTTCTAGAAGATATTCATGACTTGCCATTGGGTTCTGGCAAGGCGACATTCCTGTACGCACTAGCAACATGCCATTCTCTTAAGATGGTCAATGGTGAAGTCGTCGGTGATCCCTTAGACGTAAAAATGTTTGCTTTCACTGGTTGGACATTAGAGGAAGGAAACATTGGAGGAACCGGTGTTGTCCGAAATAAAAGGTCAGCCGCGGAGCAAACAGCTCTTGTTCAGACGGTTGTTCGGCCTCCTGGTAGTGCCCAGTTCAGACTCGAGGATGCTTTGAAGGGCTCAGCCAAGGTATGCCATGTGATTGATAGTTGCTTGACACTTAACTGATGTACACAGTATGCTCACTTTCTAGAACTGGGGGTCATAAGAGCCTTTGACTTCGTCTCTTCTCTTAGACGCATGAGCGTGATTGTCAAGCGATTGAAGAGTACTAGCATGGAAATTTATGTTAAGGGCGCCCCGGAAGTCATGCCGGATATTTGTGATCGAGAGTCGTGTATGTCGCAAATTACTTCCTCGTCTGTCCTTTGACTGAATATCCAAAGTTCCACAGGACTATGATGACCTTTTGTCATACTATACAAAACGTGGTTATCGGGTCATAGCAATTGCAGGAAAGAGCATCGAGGGTCTTTCCTGGCTCAAAGCTCAGCGGATGAAAAGGTGGGACCTTAAAAGTAATGTCTGCAAATCTAGTCATTTAATTTGTTTCAGAGAGCAAGCAGAGTCTGGATTGCAGTTTCTTGGGTTGATTATATTTGAGAATCGTTTGAAATCCGGGACCACGCCCGCAATACAAGCCTTACGATCTGCTCATCTGGCGTGTCGGATGATCACCGGCGATAACCCATTAACCGCTGTAAGTGTTGCTCGAGAATGTAGTCTGATCAGTCAGGCGGCCCACGTCTTCTCTCCCGTTTTTGTCAGAGGTAAGAGCCTTTTTAGTGAAATAAATGACGAAGTCTCATGTCGTTCAGGTGATGAAACAACAGCCACATCAAAGCTGGAATGGTCCTGTACAGACGAACTGTCCTGGAAACTTGACTCTTATAGTCTCAAGCCTCTCACACCGCCACCCCATCATACCGTAGAATGGAATGAAATCAATTATCAGGATTATTCTTTAGTCATAACAGGAGACGTATTCAGATGGATGATTAACTATGCGCCGCTCGAAACTTTGCAGCGTGTATGTCTATGTCATGTCGCTTTGTGGTCAATTTCTCTGAACCCTACACAGATGCTTGTTAAAACACAAATTTTCGCGCGGATGTCTCCCGACGAGAAAAACGAAGTGGTTGAGCGGCTACAGTCCCTCGGTTATACTGTGCTCATGTGCGGAGACGGTGCTAACGATTGCGCTGCTCTCAAAGCTGCTGACGTGGGCATATCTTTATCAGAGGCAGAGGCCAGCGTTGCTGCTCCTTTCACTACAAGCACACCGGACATTGGATGTGTCCTTGAGATTATCAAGCAAGGGAGATCGGCCTTGGTGACTAGTTTCAGCTGTTTCAAATATATGTAAGTCATACACATAACACCATCATTTGGGGGTATACTCACTCAAAGGCGTAACGTTAGGGCATTATATTCATTGATACAGTTCACAACGGTGACTTTGCTTTACTCGTTTGCCTCTATCCTCGGAGACTTTCAGGTTCCGCCCCATTCTTCGAAGTGGAAATGAATGCACTGACTCTCAAATTAAGTTCCTTTACATCGACCTATTCATCATAATCCCAGTGGCTGTGACAAGTAAGATGCTTTGTTCCCTTCTTCCCGTAGCCTACCTTTTCCTAGTGGGACGCACATTACCGTATCCACGGATATACCCCAAACCACCGACTGCAAGTCTTGTATCCAAGAAGGTCCTGGCAAGTATCGTCGGACAAATTATTATCACCAGTGGCACACAGCTATGGGCATATTTGTGGGTACGTCGACAAACATGGTACGAACTTACACAAAAGCTGGGGGTTGGCTATCATTTATTGTTTGTATCATATACAGGTACACACCGCCTCCGAGCCAACCATCAAGCAGCGATGAGGACTTGGTGATCAACAATTATGAGAACACGGTTTTATTCGTGGTATCGTGCTTTCAGTACATTCTCGTTGCGGCAGTATTCAGTATTGGGCCGCCGTATCGAAAATCAATGTGGACGAATGGTACGGAAAACGCCATAGTTATTTACCTTCATAACTAAAAGGTTTCAACCAGGATGGCTCATGATAGCTATTAGTACTCTGACCATCTTCAACCTTGTTTTACTCCTTTCGCCCTCTCGATTTATCGCTAATAAGCTTAACTTGATGCCGCTCGTGTTTTCTGCACGATCGACGCTGTTCTTTACCGTGCTGATTAACGTACTGGTTTCAGTGGCGTTTGAGCAGCGGGGCGCAGGTTGGATTGCAAACATTATTGGATCATTGACAAAATGGCACCGCGGACGGCGAAGGGCGGGTAAGGTTTACAAGGTAATTGAGGGAGGAATGAGTTAATCGATATATGTAGAAGCAGTCTAGAAACGGGTTAGCTGTAGCAATGTTCGCAATGTAGACGATGCTACTTATGATGGCATCTTTTGTTTACGGGCTGAGTTCGAAATCAGGTAGCGACGACCGGAAATGATTTCGACGGTTTCGACATTATCTGTGACCCAATTTCTTTACTGTTCTTATTCTTCTGCCCTGAGGGCACTTTCAATCGTTTGTAGGGACGCTTGTTATTTGTCTTATCGCCGGGAAACCGCAGGAAACGGACTCTACATTTCTTGCTCTAGCCTCTTGTCATGTTCTCAATTCGATTGCGACCGCGAACTTTGCTGGCTCTCATCTACTTTCTTTTTCTCTCGACAAACATAGTCAATGCGCTGCCACTATACGTTCGTCAGAACAATGCTACATCAATTCAGATTGTGCACACTTCTCAGACGTACGCATCTCCCTTTTGAAATTTCTTGATTGACATTGAAGCCTTTAAACAGGCTTGCTGGTCAGTTGACTGAGACGTGTGATATAACACTAACTCCCATAACCGACAAGAATGGACAACCGGCGGTGCAGGAAGTGAAGAGGTGTTCTCTTGCATTGGACGCTGGAAACACAATAGCGTCCACTACCACCTCTTCTAACTCACAAGGATCTTTCAGTACAATAACGACAGAAACATCTGTTGCTAGCTCCGTCCCCGGAACTTCTCTTCCTTCGTCTTCGAGTCCATCGAAAGCCTCTGGAGTTGTATCATCGCCTTCATCAAGTATCGTGACTTCGCCTGCTACAAGTATAGCGTCGGTGTCTGGCATTATTGTCAATGTGCGTATTTGGCCTTGTACTGAATGGGCCTTTCTCGACTATAATCAGGGTTCATCCACGATCACCGGATCTCCAACGCATACGGAAACTACTTCGGCCGTTACGTCGTCGACGAACATTTCAGGGGTTGCAGCTGACGATACGAATGCAGCAGCGTCCGGGACATCCGCGGCGGCAGCAGAATCTTCAAGTTCTACTTCAATAAGCTTGCCTGGCAAGACAATGTCAGTACTTCCAATTGGCCTTGGCGTATTCGCTGGCATATCGGTCATTGCACTGATCGTCGTCGGTCTGGTAACATACGAACGTACAAAGTACCGCAAAGTTAGTAGAAGCTCCTTCTTTGGCGAGCTTTCAGTTTGATGCATCTGATACTAGGCTTTTCGACAACGAAAACTCGCTGAATCGGGGGCTACTATGGGATACGGTGGAATGGCGTAAGTACATCAGGCTATTGTGTCAATCCATAACTGATGCGTTTGTTTCCTCAAAAAGACAACGTCCTTAGAGCTTATTGACTTTCGCTGTCGCATATCAGCAACTGTTCTGCGGAAGGATGGCTTTCTCATATTATATACTTGTACCTTTGGTTTGCGTTGAATTCCGTCTCGTTCGATCGTGCTTGATGCATGATCTGCTGGGTCATTTGTATAGCCTTCACACGAATGCATTTATCGCGAATGAATGCCATCGTATCATAGGAATCAAGTTGGTGACAGAAAGCGACGATAAGAAAGTAGATAGATATGTATAAATTGTCGTGCTGCACCGCGATCATGCTCAAGGTGAATCTCCGACTTGGTTCCTCCTCCATTTCCGCTACTTGAGGAGAAGCGTTATTACATCACTACCATGACATCTACAACACCTGTCGAGAAATTGACGATCACTTTTCTCGTGGACAACTGCATCGAATGGCGAGATTCTGAATTCCTTTGTAGATAGTTGAAAACGTCTCATGCCTCGCGATCCAGGATGACCAAACTCCCCCCAGGCTTCGTTCATGAATTGCCACAACAATTACAGCTCTATCCCGATATTGATAATGTCACAGGAGTTCCTGTCGTCGATTTTGATCATTTCTGTTGCGGTAAGGCATTATTAAGCTTTGGGTTGTTTGACATCGTCCATCTCATGGGTCCATGATAGGTGCTCATGGCTTCTCTGCTTTGATAGTAAATACACCATCGAGGTTGCGCATGTTATTATCATTGATCGTGTTCAAAAGGAAACGGTTGCTATTAGTGAAAACTCAGCACATTACACACTTTTTGATACGGGCCCTGATGACAAGAGTTTGGTGCGAAATGTGGCCGCGATGAAAATTCCTGTCGACAAGATAGGACGTGTCATCACCTCTCATTGGCATCGAGACCACACTGGCGGGCTGCTTTCTTTCCTCAACTTGCGGCAGTCACTCAATCCGCGACATCCGTGTGTTATAGATGTCCACCCTGATCGCCCGTTAGCTCGTGGAATTGCGCCAGGTCCTAACTTTGACAGGGTCGCCTGCTCTTTGCCGCAAGATCCCACTTTCGAGCTCATTGAGAATGCCGGTGGAATTGTGGAGAAGAGTAGTAAGGGTCACGCTGTTGCCGGCAATACTATCTGGGTAAGCGGCGAAATCCCGCGAGTCACGTCCTTTGAGACCGGAATGCTAGGCGGGATGAGGTGGTTCCAAGAGCCTAACGAACAAGGCCAGTGGCGCAAGGAACAGGTAAGTCCTGACACTGAAAAGGATTTTTTCCAGTACAATCACTTAAGATGTAGGCAGCATATTATGGATGAGCGATATGCTGCTGTTGACGTCACAGGAAAAGGTTTAGTCATTTTCAGCGCGTGAGCCCTAGTCCTGTTATAAGATTGTCAAATTTTATGCTTTTCATCTTAGATGTTCACATGCAGGTATTGTCAACGTGATCAAGGATGCAATCACTGTGTTTTCTAGACCCATATACATGGTGAAGTGTCCCAGCTCTCACTGAAATCCCAATTACTAAAGATATAATAAATAGGTTATCGGTGGTCTCCATCTTGCCGGACCAGAGTTTTCGTCGCGAGTTCCACCAACTATAGACTTCCTATCCACCCAGTTGAGACCTTCGCCGGTGTACGTCCTTCCCATGCATTGCTCAGGTTTTCAGTCCAAAATAGCACTGGAGCATGCATTTGGAGAAGGTTGTGTTCCTGCTGGAGTCGGGCTCAAGGTCAGAATTGTGGGTGATGAGGTTCAGGAGAAGATGATGTTCCCTCCTGTGTATTGATATTACTCATACAAAATACCTCAGGAATGCTCTGTGTGACCACGAAGATCTCGTGCTATGGAACACTGAGGATAGTACGCAGCACTGAGCAGAAGGGAAAACCTCATCAATTATATGTAGATGACTACATATAAATTATAACGACTCGTCATTCATACGTCGGTTGAACGTTTGAGTGTCAAAGTGCTAATGGCTCTACGATCGAGGAGGGTGATTCACGAAGCAAAGTAGTGTGCAGCCAAAAGACGACAAGCTGAAAATTCTTAGGTATTATTACCCCTTGGTGATCGAATCTATAGGTCAACAGACAACGGACATGCCAAGGATCGAATAATTGGCTGCTTTATATCTAACAACTTTTGTCTCTTGAGAAAATGATTCGAAGATGACAATAAAAGAGGCGAAATTAACGTTAGATAGAAGGAACCGTCTATAGCTCCCCAACGAAAGTAAGTAAGAGGTATGAGTCAACCAAAGTACTTCCATATCATGAAAAAACAGAAAAAAGTGAAAATGGCACCAACAATAAAGATATACATGTCTTGCGTGCTATGGGATATTTTCAGCAAAAACGGAGTTGATGACAAGTGAAACATGCCTTCGCCTCTCTATCCAACCGATTACATCCCGGCTCATTCCCAAGGTATTGGCAGCGTCCAGAAGTCTACGCTGAGTCCCTTTGAGCATGTTTCTTTGGTCTACCAGATTATCCAGAACTTCACGTCCTTGGGCGATAAACTCATCTAGCCGCGATTCAGTATTTTGGATAAATGAATGTTCATCAAGAGCACGGAACTCTCGGCTAACGTGTCCTAGTGGAGTTGGACCCCGAAACGGTGATTCAGAGTGCTGTTCAGGTTCTGGGCGCAGGCCGGGATGCAAAGTGGTCATTTGCGACGAAGTGTTTTGGAACCTCCGCCGTGTGTCTGAGGGAGACACCAGAGCACCAGATGTCGCCATGAGGTCTGCGCGTTGTGTAGCGGCTTTCTGGGATGATGATGTAAGTGCTGTCGTCGGCAGTGGGTCAGAGTAAAACGAACATACTTCTATAGCCGCTTGGGATTTTAGCATGTCGAACTGGCTCCTAAGCTCTGTATAATCGGCTTTGAATTTCTGAACTCGCCTGGAAAAGAGATGAGAGGACAGCAGAAGCAGTAACGATTCGGTTTGTTACATCTGAGCTTTCTCTTGCTTTGTTTTGACAATTTCTCGCTTAGCCATAGAATCATAATCATCTATTGTCCTGTGCATCGCAGCCAAAGAAGCCGATATCTGCCCTAACGTTCACCTCGTTAATGTTAAAGTGTAATGTCCCATGAAACGTACCCAAGAGAGGTGCTGAGTTGTCCCCATTGCGTAAACGCTCAAGGTCTGCTTGAAGAGAATTTGTTTGACGAACACCGGAAGTATAAAGAGAGTTCATGGCTGGTGTACTGTGGCCAGGCCTGTTGTGAACGTGTGTATAGGGATATCGTTCAATATGTGACCTTGGTGCATGATTTGTGATACAGTGACAACTAATTCACCACGTGGCTTCGACACCTGTCTATGAAGCTGGCACAAATGGTCTGTAACATAGATATATGGTTATCCCATAAGGAACAAATACTAACAACTCTCTGTAGTCTCACGGATATCTTCTTCCACCTTCCCAAATAAGTCACTGACGATGAACAAAACCCAATAGGAGTTCAAGCTTCAAAGCTCGAAGAGCACCTACAATCTCGGAACTTTGTACTTTCACCGGTTTGACTTTCTCCTTCCAGACTTCTTTCTCGATGCTTTACCTCCTGCCAATTCAGCTTTTTCGGTTCTCCTCGCACGCTGCTTCGTTCGCTCTGCCTTTCTCTCTTCTTTTGTTTGATACCTCACTTTTTGTGACTTCGCCTTCTTTCGCAGTACTGGTTGTAGTTCTTGTGTGGATGGCTTCACTGACGGGGTCGTGGATGATGAAGGCTCCAATTTCTCGGTATCATTGATATTGCGTGAGCCATAGATAAACGTATCAGGATCAAAATCCTCGACAATGGTGACTGTTGCCGTCACTTCTTCGTCCTCGTATTCTTCCTCTTTCTTCTTTCCTTTGTCTGAAGCTGAGATTCCTGTCCATTCGTCATCTGCTTCGGCATCAGAATTGCCTACGAAACCGAGAAATAAATAAGCCATGAAACGAGCGCGTCTATGTCGCACCTATCAGAGCATGATAAGCCGATTCTACCTCTGCAGCATTTTGAACAGCTCGCTCCCGAAGCATACGACGTTGCTGAGCGGAGAAGTGTCAATCCCACTTGCAATCTCTCATTGAAATCGATGACAAACCTCACGGCGGGTTTCCTGCCTTTCCAGCTTCTCGCGTTCCACAGCCTTCTTTCTAGCCGCATCTGCCTTCGCTAACTTTCGTTTATGAAAACCTGTGAGAAATTCCCTGTCCTGGGTAAGAAGACATCAGGAACGAAGATAAAGTGAAAGGACCTGCGAGCAGCATCGTCAAATAGAACCTCCTTTATCTGTTCGCGCTTGGCTTTCTTCTTTGCAGCAATAGCTTTGTGGGACTGCGTGAGGATGGCAATGTTCTGCATGGATGATTTAGAGAAAGTGTGCTTACATAATCCAAGAATTGACAGGATGTTACTTTCGTCAAGACGCAACAGGAGGGGAGTGAGTCGAGCCACGGTATGATCAACGTGGAAGTTG
>QLOM01021776.1:0-28859 GCA_003313785.1 Termitomyces sp. MG148 | reverse complement strand
TCGCAAATACCGCATCGGCCCTTCCAGCGAAGTCATACCGTTCCTCAACAAAGATCCTCTATCCTCCGTCCACCTTCTAGGCTTAACCGAGCCAAATCTCCTTTGAATCCGCCGCCATCTTCTGCTCGTCAACTACAGAAGATCCGGCTATCACCTTCTCCACCCCTTCAAGGCCAATCCCGTTCTCAAATGTTCCAAACTTTGTCATCTGCTACAGCAACATCTGCTCTATCATCGTCTTTCCTCACTCCTAAACCTGGAAGTCTTCGTGGACAAAAATCCTATCATGGCTTGAAACCTCCAACTCCTCCTGCGAGCATGCGTGGTCTTACCCGCAAAGCTTCGCTATCCTCACTCATCGAATCCAGCCACACCCATGCATCAGGCTCTGGGTCAACTGCAGTGGCGGGAGCTTCCAAGGCACGTTATGAGGAGCCCACTATTGCGTCCCGCGCCAAATCCCATAAGTATTCTACCAGTCGAGTGCAAGATTTTAAGGTTCCTCCTACACGACCATCCACTCCCTCATCTAACCCTGCTGCTCTTCGTCTAACTATGCCGAGCCAGTCGCGCTTGAAGGCGCGGCCTTCTCTATCCGGTGTTTTTGGAGCAATGTCCTCACAAGGAACACCACCAGCTCCGCATCCGACATCCCCTCTTCTATCACACCCCCCGTCCACTATGGTATCTTCCAGGCGTGACTCTCAACCTGTAGCACCCAAGCTCCTCCGCCGACCTAAACGCCAACGTCAGTTTGGTGACGGCACTGAACTTGATACCTTTGAAGACCTTCCTACTGATCGTGACAAAGAAGTCAGATTCCGTGTGCAACCAAAAAGGGACGGAAACCGCATCCCAGGTGCCACCTATCCATCTCAGTCTAGCGGTGAGAAGGGGACTATAAAAAAGAAGAACCAACGGGAAGGCGTGAGCGGCGGTACTGGTAAGAGACCCGAGCGGCTTGCCTGAATTTAGCTAACGAACTATCAGAGAAAGCTTTGACAACTGCCCTCACACCTGCAACAAACACGTTGAGACGTACACCCCGCATAGAGTTCCCTTCAAAAACCAATAGCTCTAAACCATCTAGTCCCAAAGCAATAAAGAAAAAAGCTACAGCAACCCCTTCGCCACCAACACGAAGAAAACCCACCCTTATACGAAATCTAGGTGGCGCTAATGGCCCAAAAGGTATTGTCTTCCATCATTGCACCTTTATTATATACTCAAGATCTTTTATAGTTGTTGGGGACATGAAGTGGAATCCAACGACTCTTCGTTGGGAAGGGAACGATCATGTTCTACGTGGTTTTGACGCCACTGTTGGTACATCCACCCGCCCTGCCCTCATAACCCACCTTACGGGCTCATCAATCGGTTCTCCTGTGGGTTCCTTCACCTCTGGCGCGCGGATAGTGGGAAACATGATCTTTGATCCAGCACGCATGTGTTGGGTCTCGACATTGCCGCCGGACGAAGAAGAACCTGATGTGTTTGCCAATCTCGCAGACGACGAGGAAGATAATGCTTGGGGAACGAAAGGCGGTACCATACGTGCGAGTTTGCAGCAATTCAGTGGATCTGATATCAGTGCAAACAATAGTTCTGCAGCCTCAAGTAGTGACTCGAGTATATCGTCCACGCAGGCTGAAGCTCCTAGCCCGGCTCGTAGTCACACACGGACAGTATCTGACTCAAGCAGCGAGCGGGGTTCAAGAGCTTCGATGGTCTTTGATGTTGATGAGACGTTCATGGAAAGTTGTAGAGTGGCTGAAGAACGACATTATTCAGAGATGAAAAACTGGAGATCAGTTCTGGCACCACAGGACGTCTTCTCAAACCCAGATCGTTCCTACCTGTATGAAATCAGGGCACTTGCAACACGCAAGTACTGACTGAAGGCCTCATCCCCTTTACCTCATTGTATATCCTGCTGTCTATACCTCTCACTTTACACTACGCTCGTTACTCTTAGTATTTAGCAGTATCCTTATTTTAGGACCTTCGATCAATTGTCTCCTCCCTTCCCAGTTCATAAACTTTGTTACAACTTCAATTGTCGCCCTTTTCTCATCAACGCATGTCAGTATCAATGAATTGATCAGCATGAATCTGAAATGATCGCAGTTGGTTGGTCCTGAATACTTATGCATCCTGCCTGATATAGGCAGCTTTAACCTCCTTATCATGCGGTCTTCAGCAGCGATCCCAAGAATACACGCTGGAGATGGACGAATTTCGCTTGTACCTTATGGATCTAGTGCTGTGTTTTCTGAATTAGTGTCTGCCTATCCACTCAAATTGTTAGCCCCCCGAATAGTGCGGGATGGCGTGGCTGTTGTGTACCTTCTAACGTACGGCGGTGGCCTCATCGGAGGAGACGAAGTCCAATTATCCGTCAATGTCGGTTCGCGGACAGTGCTCGTCATGCTCTCACAGGTCGCTCACTTGCTCAGTTGTGCCTGATAAATGTCCATTGACCGGTCACAATTTTAGGGGTCTACTAAAGTTTTCAAGGTTCGTCCTGGACAACGTCTTGCCTCCGCCAGACAGAGCCCGGGATCTCTCGCTAGAGAGAAGAACCAACCGATGGCAAAGACAACGATGCAGAACATATCTTTTACCATTGCTAGAGAAGGTAGCCTCTTCCTCCTGCCAGACCCTGTAACATGTTTCCGATCCGCGTCGTACCATCAAACTCAAACTTTCCAGTTGTCCCAAGACGCGTCCATCGTGGTCCTAGATTGGCTTACTTCGGGTCGCATGTCCATCGGAGAGGAGTGGGCCTTTTCTCGGTATTACAGCGCGAATGAAGTTTGGGTCGAGGGGAAAAGAGTTGCAAAAGATGTGATGCTTCTTGATGAGGAACAGGCCGATTCAATCAACAAGGTTCCTGTCCGCTCCTTGAGTGACAGGCTAGCACCTTACTCCTGTTACGCTATGGTGATCCTTTATGGCCCATTAGTCAAAGCAACTATCGTGCATCTTTCCGCCTTGTACGACCAAATCTCCATCTTCAGAACTAAGGTTCCAGGAGACATACTCTGGTCATTCAGCCCTATTCCCTTTCACTCAGGGGCGATTGTCAGAGTAGCTGGGAAAGAAACGGAAACAGTGAGGAGATGGCTGGGCCAATCACTACAAGGGCTTCAAGATGCGATAGGACGGGAAGTGTATCAAAAGGCTTTTCAGTGAAAATTCGACGTCATAAAACCACGCATTTGTGTCTTGGCAGTTTATATTTTGAATAACAGTATTCATGATCAGGGAACCAGTACCATGGATCCGTCTGCTCTGGTCAAGTTACATGACGTCTGTCAATGACCCTTGTCTTCGTGCAAGGAATGTGTTGAAAACTTCGGTGCCGTGCCGAACCTCCGAATGTAAATCTGATGGATTGTATATCTATTCTTGGCCGTATGACAGCTTCCAGCCCATACAGCATACAGCCACCTTACGTGCTGCTCTACACCTGTCTAGTACCAATGATTGTTCATTTCAATCTCCTTGATGCGTTTTAGGATGTTTGCGCCCTCCAACCACATCTTTTTGATTCCGCTCACTCGATCATCCAGACCCACGTGCTTCATTCTGTCTCTTCCTATTACGGAAGGTGACCCCGTCAGGACAATTTTCTCTCGCCGAACTATAAGTATATAACCGGCATGCAGAATTCATTCCGCAGATATCCCTCTACTTCTTCTGTCCTTCATGGAGGAAAAAACCATCGAAGGAAGTACTGTGCCGGATCAAATTTATCGCCATCATGTAGACACCTCTAGTGTTGACGAACGAAGACTTCTCAGGAAGATTGATTTACACGTTGTACCATGGCTAGCTTTGTTATACTTGCTGAACTTTATGGATAGGGGTAGCATCGGTAATGCGGCGGTTAGCTATGTGCTCACAGCCCTTTTCCCTGTCATAAACTAACTTGAGGTTGTTTCTAAGTTGTACGATTTCAAAACCGACATACATATCTCGGACAATCAGTATCTAACAGCCCTAACGGTGTTCTTTTTTCCATACGCATTGTTCGAGGCAAGTAATTGCGTCATGTACAGCAATTTGATGGCTGGATCTTTCTATATCAGCCAGCGAGCAATGTTTTTCTACGTAAACTTCGCCCCTCCGTATGGCTTTCAATAATGATTTTTCTCTGGGGAACCGTTATGGTGCGTCGTTCTTTGAGTACTGGTGCATCCCTTGTCTCATTCAGTCTGTCGAGACTTTGCATGGTATCATCCATGACTATGGTGGCCTCGTGAGTAAGTTATGTCTACCGTTTTGCCTCCTTTATAGATACCAAAACAAATTACAGCTGTACGTGTGCTACTCGGACTTTTTGAAGCCGGCATGTATCCAGGAATTGTCTACTATATCTCGAGGTATACAGCCTTCTCCTGTGGATAACTTCTCTTTCTAAGGAAGTAACCTCCAGCTGGTACAAACGTTCAGAAATGGGTACTCGTATCGCGGTATTTTTCTCGTCTGCGACAGTCGCGGGAGCTTTCAGTATGTAGTATCGTAATCGGTCGTTTTGTGTGATTCTTATCTTTTAGGTGGGCTCTTGGCTGCAGCCATCAAAAACATGGATGGAATTGGCGGCAGACCTGGCACGTCTCTTGTCATGCTATCTTTCAATAAGGCTCACAGTAGTTCTGCCTCAGGTTGGGCTTGGATTTTCATCATAGAAGGACTTGTGACCATAGTCGCAGCCCTATTTTCTTACTGGATCATTCAAGACTTTCCTGACACAGCGAAGTTTCTGACAGAGGAGGAACGTATGTCCACTCACTTCTTACATCACTTACAAATCTCATGCCATACTTTCCAGGCGTCTTTGTCATTCGACGCCTCCAAGAAGACATGCAGTTTAGTGCTCGGGGTGAAAAGTTCAAGATGAAATATGTATATCAGAGTTTGAGTGATTGGAAGACCTGGATCGCTAGTAGGTCCTTTTATTATAACCATTGTAGTTCTTCACTGATGCGGCGGTATAGTGGGGATATATATGGGTTTGTACGTAGCAGTATCTCAGTCAGCTGCAACCTTCCCTAATGCGATTTCCATGAAGTGATGGCCCTTTGTACGCCTTCTCGTTATTTACGCCCGGAATCATAAGACAGGTCAGACCAAATGTTATTACATTGGTTTTTCTTCTTCTGAATTCTTCTCGACCATACAGCTAGGTTGTTCCAATCATATATTGGTTCTCCATGATTGCCGAACGTTTAACACTCATCAGGTTTTGGACCAACTCAAGCCAACCTCCTATCTGTTCCCGTCTATGTATGGGGCTGCCTTTTGACTTGTGTTGTTGGGTTTCTAGGGGATCGGCTTGGGCGTCGCTATTACATTAATCTGTACGCTCCGTTTTTCACAATACCCTCAACTTGTTAAGATCAATTCTTACTAACCCGGCGTTCAGAGGTCTTTTCGGCGTCGGTGAGCGTTTCTGAAGGTCTGCCTGTCCTGGAGAGTTACTGAACTGCTCCCTCTGCACAGGACTGGTTGCATATATCATTCTCATCACTTCCTCAAATCCTGCGCTGTCTTATTTCGCTGTATATCTGGCTGTGTCGTACGCCGATCCATATTTTATTTGAATGGTCACTGATCAGCATGTAGTGCGATCTTTCCTATTATTCGTATGTACTGAAAACTCGGTTCTGTTTGGTTTTGGTTTATTGATATGTTCTCAATACAGCAAATTCAGTGTAAGGTCCCATTCCATATTCACTATCTTCACCTGAACTCGAATAAACTCTCTAGGGCGTGGGTTGCAAGTAATGTCGAAGGGACTTACAAGCGCAGTGTCACATTGGGCATGGCCATCGGTTTTGGAAATCTTCAGGGGGCTGTGACAGCCAATATCGTGAGTAAATATAAGTGGTTTTTATGGTAATGTCTCTCAAAATCTGTACAGTATCGTGACAAATTCAAGCCATGGTACCGTCTAGGACACGGTATTGTCTTAGCATACATTGCCATTGGTTTTGTTTGTACCGTTATGTTTGGCATATCTCTCCAACGCGAAAACGCACGCCGTAATCGGGGTGAGCGTGATGAAGTTATTCAGGGTCTTGACAACAAACACGCTGATGCGAGGAATGGGACCTACGAGAGTGTGCAAGCGGCGCGGATTGACAAGGGAGATCAATGGAGTGGTTTCCGATATATGTTATAGATTTTTTGCCAGTTTCGCATTCAGTAGTGACTAATGTATGTGTATACCTAGATATTAGATACAATTGCAAGTAAGAAGGAGACTACATTAGAGCATTAATCTATCCTGCACCCTCGTCATCGCTGTCGCTGGTGCTGGAAGGGGATCGTCTACTTCCGCGCCTGGTGGCGGCGTCTCTGGCACAGGGGAATTAACCGTTCTCCGATGATTCTCATCGAGCCACTTGTCCATATCATCCGACCTTCCAACGAAAGGGCGTTTTCCTAGCAGTTCAATCATGTCCTCGCTACAGCAACTGAGTGACATGCAGAAAGAATGATATATAGAAAAAGACGAACCGAGTTATGACTTCCCTCTCGAGAAGCAAGCTAGCAACTTTAATCACATCCTCCCTATGTTCAGTCAACAGATTCCTCGTTCGCTCATACGCATCACTGTGTCGATGATAAGCAAGCATATGAGAAAGAGAGATACAGGACGAACGTGATCATCTTGCGCACTTCCGCATCCAACATTTCTGCGGTTCGTTCACTAAAAGGTTTTGTCCAATTCTCCTTCGAGCCCTTTTCGCCACCATAGCTAACAGGCCCAATAGCCTCATTCATCCCATAATTAGCACAGGCTTCGAACGCCATACGAGTGATCTTTTGTAAGTCATCCTGAGCACCAGTAGTGATGTTTCCTGGTCCGAAGAAAATTTCTTCAGATACTCGACCACCCAAAGTCATGCATATCCGATCAAGCATCTGAGGGGTTGAGAGCAGATACCGGTCGGGTGGAAGATACTTGAATACAGTCAACTTTAGTATAAAACAATGTTAAAAAAAGCTTGTTACCTGCGCATAACCCAATGCACCAGTTCCTCTCGGGATGATACTGACTTTGAGCAGAGGATCAGCAAATTCCAAAAACCATCCACAAACAGCATGACCAGCTTCGTGGTATGCTACTGTCTTCTTCTCCTCCGGGCTAAGAACTCGACTCTTCCTCTCAAGACCAACAATCACACGCTCAATGGCCGTATCAAAGTCGATGGAGTTGATGAATTCGGCGGCCTTGCGAGCAGCGTGCAGGGCAGCCTCATTACACACATTGGCAATGTCCGCACCGGAGAAACCAGGTGTGAGTACGGCCAGTTTCTGGGCAAAGCTATCAATGTCCTTCGTGATGTCCTCAGCAAGGCGCAGAGGACCAAGATGGACTTTGTAGATGCCTTTACGACCAGCAACGTCCGGAAGATCAATTGCGATGTGTCGATCGAAGCGCCCGGGTCGCATGAGCGCAGGATCAAGAACGTCCGGTCGATTCGTCCCTGCTAACACCACAATGTGTTCGTTAGTACCGAAGCCATCCATTTCTACCAGCAACTGATTAAGCGTGGATTCACGCTCATCATTCCCGCCGAAATTGCCTCCCTTTGAGCGGGACTTTCCAATAGCATCGATTTCGTCGACAAATATGATGCAGGGTGCGTGCTTTTTCGCCGAGGCAAAAAGGTCGCGCACTCTAGAAGAACCGACACCGACAAACATTTCAACGAACTCCGATCCAGAGACAGACAAGAAGGGAACAGAGGCCTCGCCTGCAGTTGCCTTCGCAATGAGAGTCTTACCAGTACCGGGAGGCCCGGAGAGAATAGCGCCTCGAGGTATCTTGGCACCCAATCGCTCGTACTTTGCTGGCTCCTTCAGGAATTTAACGAACTCCATAATTTCCTCCTTCGCCTCATCCATTCCCGCAACATCTTTGAACTTTGTTTTGACCTCCGTATCTTTGTTGAACAGCTTTGCACGACTCTTGCCAATGCTGAAAATACCTCCGCCCGCGCTGCCAGCGCTGCGCCTAGACATCCAATAGAGGAACCCTACCAAAAGTATTGTAGGAGCGAAATTAAGTACTGCGCTGAAAGCAGAAACTTCGTCCTGGTATGCGACGGGGATGCGTTCATGGCTAGGGATGCCGAGCTCCGCCTGCGCCTCGTCCAATTTACGTTCAAACGCATCGACACTACCAATCGAGAAGTAAAACTCGCCAGTCGGGGCAGCGGGATATATCGCATTCGTTGCATTGGCGTGAAGCTTGACCCGGACTTTGTGACCGTTGACGACAGTGAGTTTGTCAACGAGACCCTTGTCCAAAAATGCTGTTCGGAACTCCTGCCAAGTGATCTCACGAGAAGTCGCCCCGGATGCATTGGTGTAGGCAAGATAGGCGATGGCAGACAACGCCATCCATCCTAATTGGTTGTTTGTGAAGTTGTTGCCGGAGGGGGGCTCGTTATGGGATTTACCCTTGTCTGAATTCGGGTCAGACTTGCGGGAAGAATTTTCCTTCTGCTGCGATGATTGGTTCTGATACTGCTGGAAAAAACCTTCCAGTGCCTTCGGTATGTCCGGCTTCTGAGGAGGTTTGGAGGACGAAGAATCCTGCTGCTGCTCTATGGGTTTCTTGTCGGCAGTTGGTTGTGCCTCGACGACAGGTTCATCTAAAGCTCTTCCCTCCTCCTTCTTCACTTCCTTGTTGTGGCCATCTGTTTCAAGGGTCGCGCTCTGTTTCTGTTTGGATGGCTCTGTGGGTCTTGGCGGATTGGATGGTGCAGTGGAATAACGGATCGGCGTAAGAGGGAATCTACGTGATACACGAGAGGCCACACGGAGGGAACGAGGGAGCATTGAGAAGAGAACGGAAGAAACGGAGAAGCCGGCTCTTTGAAATGTCGGAAAATTATCAGCAGACACGCGTCACTCAATCTATTATATAAGCATGTGTGACTAAGCTAGGTCCATGATCCAGTTAAATATCGACGCGTTCACCTCTGTCGGGTGAGAGATCATCAACCAATGTCCAGCGTTGAACTCTCGAATAGACGCCTCTGGGCAATTATGATGTATCATCGCGATTCCCAACACCGAACGTGAAATATAATCATGCTGTGCCGCGGCGAAGAACACGGGTTGTTTGATGGAATATCTGTCCAGTGATATCTCTGTATTTCTCGTTTAGCGGACGATATTGATGCAATAAACGGTATTCATATTGACCTTCATCATCGGCAGCATTGATACCTGAAACGACGGCCTGATCATTCAACATCGAGATGGATTCATGAGCAGATTACAACTGCAACAGGCAATGGTCGTCGACAAACCTTATACCAGCACAGAGGTGCGGCAAATCCATCTTTGAATGATAACATCCACTGATCCCGATGCTACAGGAAAATCAACTCAAAACTGTCAATCTTAACTCAAGGTCTTCACCATAGGCGTGAGGTAGGAAGGTAAGGGTGTCTTTTTGTCTGCCGCTAACCATGCTCTAAGTGCCCCAATTGGTGCTACATCTGTGACCCACATCTTGGGATCTAGTGGAAACATTGCGTTATATAGTGATTGCATCTGGGTACCAAGGTTGTTAGAAGTGATTCTTTAGATACAGTGTCGACGACTTGCATGGTCCGTGAGGATCTTTACAGAATCCTCTTCGGCGAAGAATAGAATATGACCACACAACTCATATCCACACATCCTTTTAGTCTGAGAAGAATTGAGCAAAAGGTAGCAAGTGTTACAAGAAAATATCAAATTACTGCGATGGCTGTATCTTCCATCTTTTGTTTTGGCCGCGGTGCAGAGTATGGGACGGCAAGAAAAGCATAGCCACGAAATCGTTTATAGTGTAGATTAGCGAGTCGCGAAGCAATCTTCGAACCTCTGAAGAAGCGAATCGAGTGGTCAGCTGAAGCCTGACATCTTTGAATGCGACCAACATGCCATGGCCAATCACAACTGCTACATCTATCGCTTCGGCGTTCAAGATGTCAATAATATCTTGACATATCAGAGTGGGCTTGTACGCCTCGACAGTTGTAGGCTTGGAAGAGCCGCCAAAACCAAGCAAGTCCGGGATGATGAGATGAAAGCCATGATATTCCCCAAAGTAGGTAGCCTGCTCTTTCCAGATGCCAGATGTCGCGGGGAAACCGTGCAAGAAGAGAAGTGGCGGCAAGGTAGAATCCTTGGCTGCCAGGTGAAAATAACTGTAGTAAAAGCCACGGGATGTTCTGAGCGTCTTGTACAGCGTTTGGTCCATTGATGCACATGCATGGGAGCATTACATGCGAGGTGCATATATCTGCTAGTGTCCATCATTTTTCGATTATGCATTATTAATGAAAGGTTCGTGAACAGGACGCAAGGACCAATTGTCAGTAAGCGTGAGTCAACGTTCACCTTAAATGTTTAAGCTCAGGGTGTACATTGAGTCAATGGAAGACGGTTTTATACTTGTCATTGATGGTTGGTTGGTTGGTTGGTTGTGATTACCCGGGGAGGTCCACGCATGGACGACCGGTGCTTCTGGAAGCTGTGACTTTTCGAAATTGATAAAGTAAGTCGATGACTGAAACTTTTGACCGTGTGGTATAATGAATGCCCTTCGACTATACGTGATCTATAAGCAATGATCCACAACTTAACATTCTTATGCTTAACCTCTTAGAGTCATGTGGGATTCAAATCCATTCTTCTATGGATGTGTTCATTTTGCGAGGTCTCCTTCTTCAACTTCAAATGCACAGCAGTATTGATCTCTATCCAACAACACAAACCCCTTCCCATCTGGCGCCCATTTGATGTCTCTTGTGGTAAATGTTTCTGAGGCAAAAGGGTGAACTGCAGGAACATCCTGTGCAGCAGATTTTTTCACTTACTAGCTGGCACACCAATGCATTCTGCTATCTCTTCTTCCTCCCCTCCCTCACCTAACCACTCATTGCTCCATGTATATACACTAGGACTTCCGCAGCAAAGAACTAAATTACCTTTACGTACAGGATTCCAGCGCACATGCTGGACAGGTTTGGCATGCAGAAGCACAGAGCGTAAACTTGGGCCAAAACTCTGCGAAGATGTCGGAAAATCAAAGACGTGAACTGCTGTCGGCATACTCTCTGTCTGGCTGATCAGGAAGATGTAGACAAGAAGAAAAAACTGTTCAACCAGATCGAACACAAAGTAAAGTGCCATTGACATTCCATTCCATCTGTATAGTCCCGCTTTTTGGATTTGGTTTGGTCGCATCGGCCCTGATGGTTGGAATAGTGTACGGTCCTCGAAGCCGTTCATCTGTTTCATACCCTTCAGGAGACGTAACAACAGTATGATAGATCACATCACATGAAAGAAATCCTCGGCCTTCAGTAGCCTCAAGCCACTTTGAAGGTTCTCGCCAAACTATCTAGGACGTAATCGAGTCAGTACGGTTGAAACGTATAATCAAGAGAAACATACTACGCCATTTGGTACTCTACTTGACAAGTGGAAAGTGACAATTGGTGACCAAGAAAGGTTGTCCAGTATATGTATCTGTTGGAGTATCAAGAACAATCGGACAAGTACATGAAGGACATGATCAAACACACCTTGTCATCCCATCCACCAACGGCGAGAAACAGGCCATTTGGATGCCATGCTATGCATCGAATCCCAAAACCAGGATCGCGATCAGGAGAAAATGTGGCAATAGTACTTCCGGCAAGATTTAAGATGTAGAGTTTATACTGCATCTAAACCTGAGCATCTAACACATATTGTTTGGTAATCTTCGAACCTCGAAAGGACCTTCCCACACCGCTAGATAGTCACCTGTGGGCGAGAGGGATAAAGATGATAGTGAGACTGTAGGAAGCGGAAAATGCTGCGTTGCCTCATCATCCACCGTTGAAGATTGTAATTATTACTCACCCTTATCAGTTTATAAGAATCAAAAACATCATAGACACCGAGTGTTTCTTTTGACTTATGACGTTCTGCCAGGACAAAGTATCGTCCATCTGCACGAAATGTAAAGCCTGAAGCCGTTTCAACCTTGATACGAGTGTTCTACACGATGAAAATACCTTTGTCCGGATACACAGGGAATTGAATATAAGTAGCAGCTCCTGTTACCAGCGACCATATGGTGACACGTAACTAAGAAGTCAAAGGTTAAGATCGGGGAAGGAAGAAAGACAAAATCTTCTAACACCCCACTCAGAGAAACACAGGACTGTTCGTCCGTCGGGCGCCAACTCAGCTTTGACCAATCCTGACGGTTTGCGTCAGACTACTGAATGTGATGGAAACTCGTTTCAATTACCTTCCGCTCCACAATCTATTCGGCCTGTCCAATCTTCGTCTTGCAATTTCCTGAGATGGACGACTCCACGTTTAGCACAGGCAGCAAGAATAATTTCAGAGTCGCAGGACCACCCTAAATGGGAAATCCATGCCTCCCGAGTGGGAATTGGATTTAATATTGTGCTTGGCTTTGTCTTATATGTTGTAAGGGACGTGTGGGTTGGTGATCGCGACGCGTCGAGGAGCCAGGTACGTGCGATTTGAAGGGTGTCTGTACGTCTGATGATTAGCCTATCTTCAACGGCGGTGAGAAGGAATTGTGCTCCGGGACTAAAAGCGACGAGAGAGGAAGATTGTTTATAAATTTCAGTGAAGTCCATGGACAAGATTGGATTGATTCACGGCTGCTTACTCAGTGTACAGCCACTAAATTTCTTGGGCTCTGCATGGCAATGATTTGGCAGTTATAAAAGCCTAGTCCACTCTGCATAACGGGTCACAGAATAGTAACGAGGTTTGGTCTAATGGGTCAGGTAGTCCAACTGGTTCGTCGTGTGCAATTGCGATGTGTTCCATTTAGGAAAAACGTTTCCAACACTGTTTCAACTCAGACTACGTTGATATGTACTAGACATTCAATGATGAAACATTTGCACGCGAGTTTAAATGATCATGCTCAACGAATAATAACATATTCTCTCATAACCCATGGATATCATGGATTTGGTTGGTTGGTTATACCCGCTTGCTATGATGGGTTATGAGGAGACTGGGCCGCGTTCATACGTCACTCGTTTGATCGATTCTCACGTTCCAAATTTTGTCATCTTGTCAACATTTTTTGACCTGACTCTTGCACCTCGTCATCATGCCGCCTATGGCTTTCAATGGTATCGTTACGAAGGCAGGGTTTATGAACAAGACTGTCACAGTGACGGTATCGAGATGGGTGGTGCACAAACTAACGGGAAAGGTGAGCTTGTCAGGTTGACGAAGCAATCTGTCTGAATCTGAGTCTATTTTATTGTGCTAGCGTATTGAGCGGAGTAAAAAGTATCTTGTACATGACGAAAAGAATCGTGGGTTTCATTGAGTCCTTGTAACATCCTTGTTCACCCATTTCGTATCCAGAATTACGCAAAGATGACTCAGTCGTTATTCGCAACTGCCCACCGATTTCTGCTTTGAAACGATTCAAGCTTGAAAGAATACTCAGAAGTCCATCTGCAGAACGTGATTCTGCATGGCTGCCGCGACAGAGCCAGCAAGTATAACTTTGTCATTACGAAAACCTCATGCTAGTGCCCTAGCGTCTACGAAACAAAGACTCTGATCGTCATTAAATATGTCATGTAGCAAGTATGCCCGAGTGCTGGACGGGTTTTGGCACTTGTTGAGTCTGTAGTTGTTGCAGAGCAGTTTGGATTTCTATAATCTATAAAAACGTTGAACAGTAGGTATCTACTTAAAACGTTTTGAATCGTACCTCTACTTTCTTCTTTTCTTGCTTCCCTTGGATGTCTTTAAGTTGCACCTCGACGCGTTTACTGAAGAAGATGAGTCACTGGGTTAAAAAGTCAGATGGGCCGCTCACATCTCTGAGCGAATAAATTCCAATCGTGTTTCAACATTACTCTTTGCTTCCGCCTGATCCTGCTTCACTAAAACAGGACCGAATGCCTTGAATACTCTATTTTCCGGCGTCAACAGCGCGAATTCCTATCAAGTGGAATCAGCGAGATCATCAAAATCCCAAATTACTGCCTACTAACCTTCTTAACGAGCTCATTCTCTGAGAGCTGTGCATCTAACCTCTGTCGTGCCTCGACAGCGATCGATAACTCGCCCTGTATTTTCTGGAATTCTGCGGAAGCAAGTTGGATCTTGGCTTGCAGAGATTCGGTCATGCTGAAATTATGTGGTCACGACATGCCCGTATTGTTGTTTGTCATCAACATAAGAGTCCGTAAATCAATCGATAATCATGATCTAGTAGGACTATTTCATCATCTCTACATTAGTTACGTATCGCACATATATGTACACATATGAATTTCAAAGGTTAGAACTTTGTCGGGCTTTGAATTTCTACTGACTCGAAACTACATTCGACGTTGACGCTCAGTTCCCACTAAAGCAAAATGTAAAGCCATCTGCATAAAGACGTGGAGATAGCATACCAGCTTGTTGCCGCCGGTATTCTCGTAGATCTTTCGTAGCGTCAGGCCCAACTATTTTGCCCCAACCGGCCAGGGGAACAACTATGACAGTGGCGTTATCTTCTCCACCAAGCTCTTGAGCAAATGTGAGAATGCTCTCCGCTGCAGCCTTCGGATCCCGCGCTCCCCTAGCAAGGTCAACGACCTCCGCATCTGAAAGGATCGATGAAACACCATCGGACACAAGAATAATGTATGCCCAGTCCTTCCCTGAATAAGGAATGAAGCAAGGTCTCTAATAGAACGAGAACCAAAGGGCGTCACCATCTAAGAGCTTAGTCTGTACCTGAGGTTCAGGCGTGACACCATACTTTTTGAAGCGCAAATCTCCTAGGCTAAGCCAGAATGTTACATCAGATGATCCAACTTAACCATGAGAACAGACCATCGGGTATTTGCCAAGGCCCCCATCCATCTGGATTAATATTAGAGATCGGTTCAGTGAAATACACCTAAGTAGGAAGAGACATTTAAAACTTTATAGAGCATGTAGACATACCTCGATTCACCAAATGAATCCGTGATAAGAGAAGCACCCATCATGCGTCGTAGTCGAATGGATTCTACATGCGCATCAGCATGGTGGGTTTCAGTCATTGGAACAACTCGGCCAGCGTTAACCGAACACAACAATACACGCGTATCCCTAAGAAGATAAGTAGCAAGCAGTTTCAACCGACAAAGGTCTTACCCGCAATGAGCTACCGTCAATACTAATCTCTCAGAAGAAAAGAAAGGCGTAGCAGGGACATCAAGGGAATGTAAAAGGACAACTGATGCTGTTGCACCGCATGATTGAGAAACAGGGTCTGAGGACAAACTTCGGTCCACCTGTCAAATGAAGCGGATACAGATGTATACAATTGTGTCGTTGGAATAACACACCTCAAAAAACGCCTCCGTAGCACGAGCCTCGAGATCCAATTCGGGTGTGTTTTCTGTGCTGTTTATCCAGGGTGCGAGAGCGCCGCCTCTGAATCTCCTAAAGTACCCGCCCAATTCTTTGGCCCAGGCAAAAAGTTCAGGTATCGCAGTTTTATTAACTGACTCAAAGATCCCGTGCAGCTCTTGGCGTAAATATTGTGATACTGCTGAACCTCCATGCCTGAGCATGTGAGTATATCTTGAGGATGAAAGACAAGAGATAAACCAACCCGTCATAAATGCCAATAAACGTAACTTGTCCGGAAAACGCATCTCCAACTTTATTAGGATCCCAATCGATACCGAGAGCTTTTTTATTGCTAAGACGGAGTTCTTCTGAGTTGAGTGAGAGAGTTGCATAGGCATAAAAATCTTCTTGGTGGCTTCAAAAAGTGTTGTAACGGTTGAAACATACAAACCAAGTTAATCGCATACCTTCTGTTACCCCGAGAATTGGCAACGCCAATGACTTTGGGCGAATTTAATGGTATTCGAATGATGCCGCCTGTTTCCGAAGTCAAAGTAGAATGGATAACTACTGAATCGAGTGTACCTTGTGTGGTGAAACGTACATAATCATGGTAGTTACGAATAGCTGACATGGAGTTGCGAATCTGCAGCAGTCGAAGAGCCATTCACTTGGCAGCTACGCATCCCACCCCGGGGGGGTTCAACTTCGGTTGACTGATTATGATGTCGTACATTAATTTCTGATCGCGACGTCGTAATTTCACACACACAATCAAATCGCCAATCATTTCCACTTGCTCTTTGGACGCAGATTTGACTAGTTCCTTGACCTTTTATAGTTTCGTTTATTTGGGCTGTACAGATCGACAGGAAACGACGCGTATGAAACTTCCCTATTGACCTTTCGTCTAACATGGGAGGAAACCAGTCCTTACCCAAGATAACTGCGCAAGATCGTGCTATATTAGAGTGAGTATTTACTCCGTTGCTCCTTTCAATGTTACAGTCCTCTCATATATTGATCTAATCTAGTCTCAAGTTGCAGCGTGATAAATTGCGGCAGTATCAGAAGAAGGTATTGACTGGTCTCCTCTGGTTGTTGCATGGTTTGATCCCAAGAAGATACAAGTTATACTCGACAAGGAACATACAGTTGCTAAAGCTCATCTCGCTGCTGGCCAGAAAGACCGGGCTGTCATCGCTTTACGTCGGCGAAAGTATCAACAGAGTTTGCTGCTCAAAACAGATAAACAATTGGAAAATTTGGAGCAACTGGTATGAGAGCGTCTATTCTTTTCCGAATGAATACAGACAACAGCTGGACATAGGTTTCTACGATTGAGTTCTCTTTAGTGGAGGTGTCTGTCCTTCACGGACTCAAACAGGGGAATGAGGTTTTGAAGGAGATTCACCAGGAGCTGAGTGTTGAGTCAGTAGAAAAACTGTTGGAAGAGACGCAGGAAGCTAGGGAATATCAAATGGTGAGTGTTTTTGACATCACTGTTCACTAAGAGGAGTTGATTATGCTACAAACAGGAAATTTCAGAGATGCTCTCAAAGACTCTGACTCTCGAGGAGGAGGAGGTCGTCCAGTCTGAACTATTGGAACTAGAGGCACAGCATGTTTGTCTTAAGCAATTTCCATGGAGTCTCCGCAGCTGATTCTTGATTTCAGTTTAAAGCTCTACCCCAAATTGTTGAATTGCCTTCAGTGCCAACATCGGAACCGGTCAGCAACAATCACACGCTCGCCGAGTCTGATGAAACAAGAACCAACGTACTTATGGAGGCATGAGCTATCTATCCCTTCATGGTGGACCATTTCCATTATATACTGAAGTTGCCTACTACCACCCCGAAAAGTCCCCAAACCCCGTTTTGCGTTTCTTTCTTTGTTCGTCGGCTGCTCCACAGCCGGTAACCTGCGGCCGCTTAAGATTCAAATATTTTCCAACACCCCCACTTCCAGCCACACTAGCACTGTCTGACCCTACTTTAACCCCGAACCAGTTAATTTCGTCGGTTTCTTTCTTCTCAGAAGAAGTGTCTCTATTCGCTTCTTTGGACTGAGCTTTCTTTTCTAACTTATTGGCCAGTCGCTTCTTATAATCATCAAATGGATCTTGATAACTGACGATTAACAATGAGTAAGGTGGATACACAGCACAAGCCCAGAACTCAGGACTTACATCACAACTTCATTGATACGCACAGATTTGGCAGGCCGCTCTGTCCCTTCTTTGAGTGGAAGTTTTTCCAAAAGGTCTAAAATGCCTTCTCCACCAACGAGTTTACCAAACACCGTATGCTTCTTGTCAAGATGGGGTGTGGCCCTAAAAGTGATATAAAATTGAGATCTAGAAACAATTGATCAGATAGATGGTAGACGAGAGCAGAAGCAGTATTCACCCATTAGTAGCAGGACCTTTATTTGCCATAGCAAGGATACCACGACCGTCATGTTTCGCAGCACCTTTCAAGTCGTGTTCGTCCCTGAAAGGCGTCCCCCAATAGGACTCTCCCCCTGCACCAGTGCCTGTCGGATCCCCTGTTTGAATCTGCAGATTTGAGTATAGAATTGACATTGTTGGAATAGGGCCCACCATAAAGCCAGGCACAAGTCGATGGAACAAGCAATTATTATACTTCCCCGCCTTGGCAAGCATAAGGAAGTTATAGCACGTTTTTGGTGCCTAGCTAGAATCAGAAGAGGTCCATAAACAAGTGAAGAACGACTCACTTTTTCGCAAAAAAGTTCTAGATTCAGACTCCCTCCACCTAAGCTAGTCACCAAACGAACATACGCGCGACGCTTGCCTACATCTTTCTCCTTCCCCTTGCCTTTGACAGGGTTGGATATATCTTCGAACATTAATTCCTCCTGTTCAACAAACTCAATGAGAAAAGGTATACGAGAACATGGGTAGGTAAGACAACGAACCTCGTCCCAAAGAAGCCTGGAGCTCGCTGTCGATGGATCCACGGATGTTGAGGTAAGAGAAGCACCTGGCAGTCCACTAGAATAGGGCGAAATGTTCCCTTGATCGAGAAACTGTGAGTCATAGAAATGGTATTTGTGGGTCAACATACAGGGCACAGCGGCCTTGGTCTTAGAAGCATTCACTCCTTCCGGAACGGCAGATTTGACTTCGGTGCGTTTGGAAATACCTTCATGCTTCGAAGAAACGGCCGCTGTCAACGCTGTTGACATAGGAACAGACACTTGTGATAGACCATGCGGGTTCTGCAATGTTATTACATCTTGCCTGTCTCGAGGTCAGCTTTCGGCCTCATCAATTGCATGCAACTAACTTTTGGAAGGGGACATCGCTGACCAAATCTCTCCCTCCTTTGATGCTCTCTGCGAGGTACACATTGCCAGTGGTGGCGATTGCTACGATGTGGGAATGCTCGCTGAAAGGCTTGAATGAGATGGGGTCATGAATCTCTCCAGAAGCTTCTTTACGCGAATAGTGGAGAGTAATGAGATCTGTAGGTGCAAGAGGTTCTTTGGTTATGGGATGCGTATTATTATGTTGCCTATAAAGAGTGAGTCCAAAAGTGAGTAAAATGGATGTTATGGGCTCTTACTTTAACCATGGAATAATGTTGACGAGATCAAAAACAGTGCCGGTTCCATCGCTATTTCGTGCGCACACAGGGTGAGTGAACTGCTGGAAAGAAAGTGCGCATGAATCAAAAGGAGTTCTGTTGCCGGGATGTGGTGCTTGAGCTTTGCTGAGGCGATTTTTAGGGGAGTTTGAAGATTGGAAAGGAGGTATATGACATACGCCTTGTATCCAGAGGAAGCCGAATGAGAACCAAACTGACCTGTGTGTTCTGCATGAGTGATGTACAACTTGTTAGAATTTCCGTGACCCATGGTTCAGAATGAAGTTGTTAACGAAATCTGTGGCAGTGCAAAAAGTCATGCTTTCTATCACAACTCGGCCTAAGTCCAACGTTATCTTGGACTTCCTCGCTCCCTCCCTACTGAATAGAGCTTCCCGCAAGGCCTTTTCACTTAATTCCACTAGGCCCAAACCAGCACACTCGTTCAAATTTACGGAGCGTAGCGATTCCTACAAGAAGACCATCAATGTCGTCCCATCTTTCCGCGGCCTTGAAGCCACCCAAGTCGACTTGATTAGAAAAGGGCAGGCTCAGCTGCTTTCTGGACACGACGAGAATGATACTAGCCAAATTTTGGGAGCACTGAGACTCCTTGAAGGGCGACAGCTCCTTCATGCCCTCCCACCACCCCAGGTCGAGGAGAGTCTGCAACTTCTACTGATCGAGTTGTCTGCTGGTAGATTAAATCTCTCCGATGAAGAATTGTACACGCGTATTGCTTTACAGCTTGCGAACTCTGCAACTCCTTCGACCGATGCCTTATGCACATTTATGCTCTTGCGTCTTCGACAAAACGATCCCACGGCTGTCATTAAACTTTATGACGAGTATTTAAAAGGTCTAGGAGGGGAAAAAATCTGGAATGCTGGCGATGAAGAAGACGAGTTTATCTCACAGCATGCTGGCTTGGTTTCTGACGCATATGACAAAGGCGTGAGGGTCACGCCGGGACGCATGGCCTTACTCCTCATCGTCATTGCGGCACATACAGTACAAGGCGCTTTTGAATCTGCATTGCAGACGTCTCTGAAAGCAGGTATACGGTTTTATCCTCACAGCGTTGACTCATTCCTCGCTGCCAACTTTGCGCATGATCCCGCCTTTTCGGAGAAATTCAAACGCTTCATCGCTCGGCTAGACTTAGCTCGGATGATCTCCCACCCCACCTCACTCTCGAAGCATGTCATGAATTTGGCGACTAACAATTCAATGGAGCCGCTTGAGAGCTTGTACAACTCAATTGCTGATGGGCTCTTCGGACCAGACGCCTATATCGCTCCCGAACCGACTCGAAAGACAGCCAAAAAAATTGTTGCGTTGACCGAAATTGGTTGGGCGGCTTTCCTCTCCGCTTTCCTCAGACGTCGGCGTCGCGACCTTGCATCCAAACTTTGGTCAGACCAGTTGGCACTTGACGTTACACCTGGAGTCTCATTATGGACAACCCTGATCGACTCATACGGTGCCATGAACGAAGCTGATGATGCTGTCGCCTTTTGGAACATGATGAAGGCTGAAGGAGTCCAGCCTGATGCACTTACATACCGAGCATTGATTGCCGCATTATTCAAAAGCCGTCAACGTACCGAGGCCCTACGATTCTTCCAATCTTTTCAAAATATGCCTTCTCAGGGGGCTTCTCAAGCGCATTTGCTTTCAGTGTACAACACTGTAATTGACGGCCTTCTGTCTTTTAACGACGAGTCCGCAGTCCAGGCCCTCCTTGAGGAGATGGAAGAACAAGGACCTAAACCTGATCTGGTATCCTACAATACTATTTTAGCCTATCATGCGCGGCGAGGAGATCTAAAGGGACTTGGTCGCATTGTTGGCCGCATGGCAGAACTCAAGATTGTGGGAGACGTTTACAGCTTTTCTACTATTCTTTCTGCATTGCTTCGTGCCGGGCGAGATGATGCACCAGACACCTTGATCAACATCATGAGAAAGCAGGGAATTAAGCCCAATGTTGCAACGTACTCGACAATAATCGATCATCAAATGCAGACTCCAACAACAAAGACCTTCGAGACCGTGATGCGACTGTTGCATCGGATGGAGGAGGATGCGGCAGCCCAACCGAACGTCAAGACTTACACCTGCATTTTGGCGGGTCTCGACCGGGTCGAGGGGGTAGACTTCAAACGGAAGAACGAATGGCGGAAAGAGATTGTCTCTCACATGAAGAAACATCGCATCATTCTGAACGAGACGACATATAATATTTTGATCAGCTCCTCGTTAAAGCTTCCATCGCCAGAAGGACTCGAGCAAGCCCTTTCATATTACCGGGAAATGCGACGACGAAAGCTGGCAAACGACACTACCTGGTATGTCCTATTTCTGGGACTCCTTCGGAGGGAAAGTTGGGCAGTAGCAGAGGAACTGATCTCAGATATGTTTGTATCTGGTCATCGACCTTCAGTCGCAGTCAAACATTTGGTAGACAAAATCCAACAACTGAAAAATGATAGTATACAAGCCAATTAATGTCAAATACATTGCCATGGTAGCATTGAGATTATCGAGATGGATCATCATACTTTTCTGGGGAGGAAAGAGACATTGAATACCAAGGATTTCGCTTTTGACCTGCAGACCCACCGCGTTCCTTTCCTTACGCGTCGTTCAGCTCCAAAAAAAGGCTCTTCCCAATCCAACACGAAGATAGCGCGCATAGGCTGTACGCAATTCTTGATGTGAGACGTTTTGATCTAATAGGACAATGATATACTGACCCCATTGGCTCCAACGGCGACCCAGGTATTTCCCAAAAAAAGGCAAAATTACGACAGAGACGAGCAAATGCAATTGCTGAACAGTTTCTTCCCATTCCTGCTGTGCGAGCCTATATTCTTCCTCCGAGTCATAATTAGAGAAGTCGTCGATCGAAGCTTGGGATGGTGGCATGGGGCTGTAAGACAGATGCAGCCATCACTTGCCGAAAAGTATTATATTTACATATACAATCAAATTTGCTTTTAATTCCCCTCTATATCCAGCCTTCACCACCCACCAATGCATCATGGTGGAGACTCATACTAACCCTCGTCGATGGCTTGTAGGTCAACCTTTACTCTATGCGATCTCTATCTTCGCCAGTCTCGGTGTCTTTCTGGTCAGTCATCAGTCAATCCTCCCCTCGGGTTGTTTGGTTCTAACACGTTGCAGTTTGGGTATGACCAAGGGTAAGCCCTTGTGCATGCAGGTCCCCTTCTTTCGGGTTTCAGCAATGTGTTATTAGTGTCATGAGTGGTATCATCACGGGTCCTCATTTCAAGGCTTATTTCGACTATCCAGGGCCTATTGCCCTCGGTACCATGGTTGCCATCCTTGAAGTTGGTGCATTTGGTCTGTAGTCTTTTCTATTTTCCGGCTTACGTTGATCGTTGATTAACGGATACTCTCTTAGCTACCTCGATCGCTGCTGGTCGTGTTGGAGACCGCAATGGTCGCAGAGGGACCCTTTTCGCCGGAGCTGTGGTATTCACGATTGGAGGCGCTATACAAACGTTCACGACTGGATTTTGGTCTATGATTGTCGGGCGTCTCGTCAGTGGCTTCGGTGTCGGCCTTCTCTCGTACGCATTTATTCCATGCATGCCGGAATTCCTCCAACCTGTCTCAGGACCATCGTGCCAATCTACCAGAGTGAGATATCACCACCAAATCATGTACGTTCATGTCCCCGGTAAATTTCACATCTGACTCCATGGCAGCGTGGCGCGCTTGCTTGCATGGAGTTCACTGGTAATATCATCGGCTATTCTACCTCGGTCGTATGTGCCAATCAAGTCGTCTTGAACGTGACTGATACACACACTTCACGCAGTGGACGGATTATTTTTGTTCTTTCCTCGAGTCGGACCTCTCGTGGCGGATACCATTGTTTGTGCAGTGTCTTATTGGGTTTATTCTGGCCATGGGATCACTCGTTATGCCAGAAAGCCCACGGTAATGTTACCCCTCATCCGATGAATGCTATTCTGATCATTTATAGATGGCTTATTGACACGGATAAAGATACTGAGGGAATGCGTGTACTTGCAGATCTTCATGGAGGTAGTCTCACTAACCCAATTGCCGTTGCTGAGTTTAGAGAGATCAAGGAGAAAGTGCAAGAGGAGGTGCGTCTCGACGGATGAATTGATAATTTCGCCATCTTACAACTTTTTTCTGTCAAGCGCGAATCCGGCGAAGTACGCTCTTATCATTCTATGTGGAAGAAGTATCAACGCCGGGTGCTTCTTGCAATGTCATCTCAGGCATTTGCACAACTTGTTAGTCATGTGTTTACTTATCCTTTCATATATGACTGATCTCTGACAATAGAATGGAATAAATGGTTTGTTGTTGTTGTAATGAATCATCGCGGCGACTTATAATGATAATGGATGATTAGTGATCTCTTACTATGCTCGTATGCCCTTTGCTTCCTTCTTCTCATTGTTATTGATGAATCATCGCAGCTCGTGTCTTTGAAGGTATATCTATTTATTGATTGTTTTTTCCGAGCATTCAACGCAGTGTCAGAGGCTGGTTGGATTGGTCGACAGGCCATACTAATGACGGGTTTCAATTCTTTGATCTATATTCTGAGTACGTTGCCTCCGTAAGTATTTGTAACTGTGATAGATACGGCCGGCATCTATTCTGCTCAAGTTGGTATCTCGTAGATCGATGGGGTAGACGTACCATCCTTCTTTCGGGTGCTGTCATAGTACGTGGCTCATTCCTTGTGCTCGTACTGTCTGTTTAAATATTCCTCATTAGATGAGCGCTGCTCTTGTTGCCACTGGCTGGTGGATGGCTCTAGATGTACCTCGAACACCTCATGCCGTTGTTATCTGTGTTATCATCTTCAACGCTGCTTTTGGTTACAGGTTGGAATTGACGTTTTTTTTTTCGTTTTATCTTACGTCCATACTCATTTACCCTATAGTTGGGGCCCTGTTCCATGGCTCTATCCTCCAGAAGTTTGTATTCGTGGACAAAATGTTACTTTCGCCCCTGATGCATCGGTCAGATTATGCCACTTTCCGTCCGGGCGAAGGGTGTTTCTTTGTCGACCGCTACGAACTGGCTTTTTAATTTTATTGTTGGTGAACTAACGCCTTATCTGCAAGAAACCATGGGTTGGCGACTCTATCCCATGCACGGATTCTTCTGTGCTTGCAGTTTTGTTTTGGGTATGTAAATTAGTTTTTCCCCTGGACCCATGTAATCAAAATCAACTTTGTCAGTGTACTTCTGTGAGTCCTCTTTGTGTATGTTTCAGGAGTCCCTCACGAAATATATTTTCGCAGTATATCCCGAAACAAAAGGTGTTGCGCTCGAGGAGATGGACGCGATTTTTGGCGAGGGTACGTAGTATCGTTAACCTCAACAGTTGCATTGTTGAGATTTCGAAACAGAAGAACGAGAAGAACAGCTTGATAATGAATCGGAGAGGGCATCGCTGGTTTCAAACAGCTTGCCGACTGACCACCAGACGATTCGCTCGGTTCCACGTCCTAGCAACAATTTCAAAAATTCCAGTTGGTTCGGTGGGCTGTTTAATCGTAGGGTTGGCAACTATGAACCCATATCGGCTGAGTGAAAGCCTCATTTCGTACCGGAGAATTCTTACAGTTCCTAAAAAATTACTCTGCAACATAATACCATTAGAATGATATGCATTTTGACCAGCCATCAGCCATTCAACCTAAAGATCAACCATAAGAATCAGACTCTAGTCCGCCTATCACTGTAGTTAAGGTAATACAGATTTCTTTGGCTTGCTTTCGAATATACGACTAATTACGAATGGATTCCATTGCAATTTTCTTTCTTATCCTTTTCCCCGTCGGTAGAGTGTAATAAAAAAAATTCAAATCTTCCTTGGGACAAGCCAGTCTAGCAACTTTGATTCTCCAAGAAGCGAAAGTAGCATATACGTATCCTCACAATACTGTCCAGTTTCGAGAAAAATTAGATGGCTAGTTCATGGGCTCGGTATGGGGTAAATGAGCACCAAGATCTGCCAAAGTCTCAACTTTTCATGTCTCATATTTTCAATACTATTGGTTTATGATCCCAGAAATTGTAAGCTGGGGCTTTGTACGTAGCCGGCTAGCCCCAGCGTGACATAAGGCATGTGGACTAGATGTCTGCTGCCACGCCACTATACTTAGATTGGCGGCAGTGAGCGCGGCTGATGTTGGGAGATACTCTCATCTACCCGCTCTCATAACTGAATCAATCAATCACGTGTTGTACCCAGTTCACTCCGCGTCTGAGTATGTACGTGCCTCTCAAAATCAAACCCTCACCAATATTCTGAGCCACATAACTCCGATATAGCAGGTTTGTGCAATTGTCTTAGACACTCAGGACGATGATGAGGATGATGGTCGAATGGTCTAAGTAGATTTATTGATTCTCCTGAGAATCACTTCGGGTGATACATACAACATTACTTCTTCCAAGTTGCGGGTATGTTAAAAATGACGTCTGCCCACTTCGCCAATCGGCCATCCTCCCAGTCCTCGATGTGTGATAGACCAGAGCTCCCACGGCGCCCCTTCGCAATTTCCAAACGTTTCTCGGCATCACACCAGAAAAGAACCCACGATCCCATCCTGAAGTGGCCAGTACTCCGCTCAAAGTACCACTTATTGACCGGATTATCGGCTCTACTACGCCACACCAAATCGCGTCCTTCACCCTTTCCACCTTTCCCTCCATTAGGATTGACAGAGAAGGACAAACCAAGCCCGTACGACTCGTCGTGCAAAGCGACCCACAAAAAATCGACGGTACCGTCACCCTGATGGCTAGGAAGAACAGCAAACTTGTCAAGGTAGGTGATTGGGGCCTCAAAGCCTGGACAATCTTCCTTGGTCACGATTGCAGCGCCCGCATAATCGCCAGCGAGAATGACATAATCGAGTGTTTTCTCTAAACGGCCGTAAAAAGCATCCTGGTCAAGGGTACGACGAAAAGATTCTTCCAATAACCGGTTCATTTTCTTCTGGTCTATGTCAGCGAAATTTCGAATGATTTGTACCGGCAGGCCACGTCGCAATAATGTAGGCGTACTGGGTGTAAGTTTCCTGTTACCCTGAAGCAAAGCATGAGGTAAGCTCGAACTAACGGCCGGCTTATTGGTGATAAGATTTGCGATGAGGGAACTAGGAGACCGATGTGAAACCATGACAGCAGAGGAAGTCGGAGGCATGTATGCTAGACATGTGCGAGCAAGGGACAGATTAGAAAGCGCGGTTGGGTGAGAATGGTGCCAAGGGGGATGGAAAGTCTCCTGGATGTGTGAGTATTCAGATTCAAGGTTGATGAGGAGGTGAGGATATCCACTACGAGCGTAAGATGGGACGCCACCCTCGCGATTGATAATCATAAGTCGCAATGGGGTAAGATCGACGTCTTCAAGGGCATCATCGTGTCTAGCCTGTTTGTGACGATCCTCTGCGGCAGCCTCGACCATGCCACGAGTCAAACCTGCGATAACATCGTTCGCATCGATGCGGATGGAACGACAAAAGGAGTCTAACGCGAAAGGAGAAATCACGGGAATTTCTCCCGCTCTCAGAGCAGAGCGGATTGGGATGAGATCAGAATCTATGGTGTGTGATTCAGGAGGGCAGATTCCGTTAACGGCTACGGTATTATCGGCACCAGGCTTTGGCCCGAGCCTCACAATGGCACCAACTACTGGCCGAGCTCGAGCACCATGTTTTTCCAGACTTGTCACAACGCGCATCGTTTCTTCTATGATCGAGGATCGTTCATCTTGTTCCCCCCGACGTAGCTCATCATTTTCGACAACGATGACACTAACGAGGCCGAGTTTTTCCAAGTAGACCAAGCCACGAGTGATGCTGTCTAGCTGCACATCTGTAAACGGACCTTGGACCTTGACTAGAGCGGTGCGGCGAATAACCGGATTCAAAATGGAAGCAAGGATCGGACTCGTTTTCGGAAGTTCAGGGATGGATATTGTCTTTTGTGCGACCTGTACAGTAGGCAATGGAGAAACGAGGGGAGGGGTGGAAGGTGTCTGTGTTTGAGGACGTGGACCAAAAGAAGCAAGATATGACCGTGTATCTCTCAGTGATGGATTCGCTCGTAGGATTGAGAGGAAGAAATCCTGTACTCAACCTATCAACAGATGTGCAGCAGAGAAAACGAGTCAACGAACATTCTCGGATACAGGTCCATCCTCATTATCAACTATAGGCTGTCGGAGACCACGGATTGTCTGTCGGAATCACGACAGTTAGTGCAAGAGAGAGGACGGCTGGATGGAGGCGAACAGCATAAAAGGCCTTGAAGGTCTGCATGCGTCGAGTCTTAGCGGAAATAGCGACCAGGCTACGAGTACATGTAGCGTGTGGAATCATGTCAGTAGGAGGAACAGGGGCACCGGAAAGTAGAGGAAGAGGGATATTGGCTCATGGACAATGGGGTGCTGTTATATATGTTCCTTAAACCCTGAGAGCAAAATTATCGAGTGTCTGATTCTGGCAAGTGTTTATCTGATAAGATCATCTTGATTGCCCTGTCGTCCTTGAACAACTAATTCCCTCAAGCTGCGAATCTGCTATTGGGTACCATCTCTTACTCGGAAATACTTCATTGCCACAATGAACCCAAAAACCGCGAATAGCTCATTTCCCGCAAGGCTAATGCCAAGAAGCGCGCCTCCCCGTTTGGCTCTCCGCTGTTACATCAACCACTGCACACCTTCTACACAGCGTGCGATGTGCTATTGGCCCATTCCAGCGTTACCCTTGATCATGTATTTGCGTAATACCGATTGCGGCGGTGCTATCATTTTCTCGGGCTCACTTCACCTTGAGAATTAAACTCCACGAGTTGTTGCTAGCAATTATGTGCGCGTCTCAGACGACAACACTCAAAAAAAATTTTGACTTGTCTTGATGACAGAATGTCATTCCAGGAATGACAAACACGCGCATTAACTAAAGATGGATGATCTCCATTGCACAAAACAATCCATCGGAGTCTTGGATTTCCGCTTCAAAGACGTTGGTAGCTTCGAAAGACTGTTTAGATATACGTTCGTTGATACATTCAGAATCACTAGTTGCGCGTGATAATCCGGGCTGATAGTATCCGAAATGTTCAGTGACATTTTTGGGTTCTTGTGACCAGATATGGATGCAAACACGCAACCCAAGAAGAAAGTAATCAGCATGATTGAACAGTTTTCGGTCGATGCCAATCTGTAAATCCATCTATTTGACCCTGCAACGGCATGTAATAATGCCTGAAAGACCCAAATCTGTCCACCTTGACCCAGGAAGAGAGTAGTATAATCAAGAAATAAGTATAACAGGACACTACAGGAAAATTGGTCCACTTTGAGTAAAACTTGATACCAAACTATTTGCTTGAGAGAAGGCCACAACAAAGAAAAGGTTACAAAGTAGTTCATGTCCTTGATCTGTTTGCAAAGGTAAGGAAAAGTCCATCTATCCCAAGCAGAGAAGCTGACAGGATCCACGGTAATACAAGAATAATGTCTACCTGCTAGAATATGTGACATAAAAATTGATAGGAAAATGACGATGCATCATTTTCAGCTAGAGATTGAATGTAGTAGGGAAATGATGACTGGTCCTAAGAGCGACATGGAAAGAAGTTTTTCTGTCAGGGAATTGGATTAGAACAAAGCTCTCTCCTCAGAACATCTACAGCATGGACCGAGGAAGGAACATTGATTTTCGAAATTCTATCCTGGACTTTTTCTTCAAATCAAATATAGGTAGCTTTCGCAATCTCCGG
>QLOM01021743.1:0-16542 GCA_003313785.1 Termitomyces sp. MG148 | reverse complement strand
TTTTTGGCTTGACCTCTATAATCTTCATGGAGATGCTGGTGATCAGACCGGTGACATCAATGCTCGGGCATCCAACCTTGCCCAGATTACTACCTACGCTGAGACCGCGTCTATTGGTATGCCCATCGTCGTCATGGGAGACACCAACACTCGCTACACCCGAGTAGGTGATTCCGAATCCCTTCACAGCCTCGTTGACGCCCTCGAAGTCACTGACGCCTGGGTCAGCTTTGTGCGCGGCGGTTCGTTTCCAGTTGAAGGTGCAGATGCTTTAGTTTGCGATTTCCCCTTCCCTGCTGGTACCACTCAATCCGAAATGGTCGCTTGCGAGGTCGTCGACAAGACCTTCGTTCGCGGCAGCAGTACCGTTTCAATTGAATCAATCACATTCTCCAACGAGAACGACGCATTCGTCGACAGCGCCGGTGCCCCCCTAAGTGACCATTACCCCACTTCGAGCGTTATCTCTTGGACGCTTTCGTCTTCACTCCGTCTTGCTGACTATCTTGGTGGCACTGGTGGCACGTTTTACAATGATCTTGTTTTACTTTCTACCCCGACTCTCATGCTCTATCAAATTACTTCCCTGACAATCAGGAGTGGTAGCCGCGTCGATGCTCTCTCTTACACGGCCCAATATACCAACGGTACTAATATCATGGTAACTCATGGTGGCACAGGTGGCGTCCCGACAACGTTGACTCTTGACCTCGGTGAATATGTCAACAAGATTCAGGCATGTGAGGGAAGCCACAGCGGTTCGGTCCGTATCTTCTATGCCAGCTTCACGACCAACCTCGGAAGGATACTTTCTGGTGGGGTCCCTACCAGTGATTGTACTAATACTACTGTTCCAACCGATGTCGCCGCCAATGGTGCTCACTGGGGTCTCGTTGGATTCTGGGGTCGCTCTGGAGATGAGGTGGATCGCTTCGGCGCTATTTGGGGAGCTGCATATTGATAGATCGCCTGGAAGTCCGTAAACTCGTAATGACTTAATTTCCAGAAGTACTGTACAGGCCCCATCCTGTGACATGCATTGATTCACCATGGATATTACGATCATGTGAATACGGTATTTAACCGCGTTAACATACATTGATTTGATTTGATTTGATTTGATTTGTTCCTATACCCGTTGGGGCCTATGTCGGGTTCTCCTACGTACGTATCCCTATCTCGCGTTAACATACAAAAATCATGACCCATGATACCATGCCATCGCAAGTTCTTCGTCATCATCCAGATCAATACCAATTACCTCCGCCGCCGTAGTTGCGTCTGTGACATAATCGAGTGGATGACTGCGCATCTGCAGATGCCGTTCAATGACTCTGGGGTGAGCTCTAACCCTACATGGTCCAGTTAAACCAAGTTACAACGACTTGAGAAACTAAAACATGCTTTGATACGTCAAAATTAACGATCTGAAGTTGATCCATGCAAATTGCGCGAGATAGAGCAACATAAGCTAGATAGAACTCATTAGATTAAAGGGTTGTACTATGTTGTTTTAAACACCACCTTGACCCATCTCAAATGTTCGTCCAAGGTCCACCTTGACACGTTTTAGGGTTTTCCCTTGACATTTATGCACACTGAGTGCCCAAGATAGGATCAATGGAACCTAAAATCTGGTAGGTGATAGAAAAATCCAAATTAAATGCACGGTTCACCTGTTTACGGCAGGCTTCCATTTCTCCCCGAGCATTGTTCACCGTGAATTTCTGAGGAATTATAAAGACCTCTTGTCCGCCGATGAATCGAACAACAGGCCAAGCAATATCGTTTTCAGGCAGCTCCTGGTTGTCATTTCCTTTGTCGGCACCCACCACACGAGTGTACCGAGAAAGTGCTTCTCGTGCCGTCTCAAATCGCACGATCTGACCAACAGAACCATTTACTAGTTCTCCGTGGATCAAATTCTGTGAAACTGAGCTTGAAGTATTCGAACATGGCATAACTTGAACCTACTTTGAGCAACATAACTTGAGCTCCGACCTGAAGGGAAGAGACATTAACGAAGAATTAGAATTATTGACAGCAGAAGTTGTCAGAAATTTTTCGAACCTTTAACTGTATTTCTCGAGGAACGGCAGCATGACGTTCAAGGAGACGGGCCATCTGCAGCAAACTGACAGGATTCCCATAGGAATCAATTCCAGGAAGGTCATGAGCTTCAAAAGTGTGTATTTCTGCTTTAAGTTGTGCGAGGCGAAGTGAATTGGCATTTTCAACCTCACGTCTCGTAGGAAATCTGAAGAAGATTGAATCTATCTATATAGATGGAATGAAGAGAACTGCACACAATTCCGTTGGCTCAATGCCGTCTGCATATGTTACGGCTCTGGACAAAGCGGAAAGAGTACGTATGGCCGCAAGATCCATTCGTCCAAAACGCATAGAATTGAGCGCATCGATAAAAGCTATTATCGGTTGAGCCAATAGTAAGATAGGACGCAACGGGTAGTCAACATACCCCGACTTTTCTGTCGATAGACATAGGTGAGAACGAAAGACTGGCCGATACAAACATCCCAGGAGCTAGAATCAAATGCGAACACGGCAGGTATCGGTAACCCGTCTCGGTTACGACCAGGAACGGGAGGAAGCTGGCAGAAATCGCCTGAAAGGATGAGCTGACCACTCATAAAATCAGAGAATATTTAAACAAGAATTGAGACTTAGATCACATACTTGTATCCCACCAAAAGGGGTATCATTATTTCTGACTCCTCTAGCTATAGTTTCCTTGAGCTATATGTCAAAAGACTTATCATAAAACAGTATGAGAGCTCACAAGTTTGTCAAACAAGGAACCATCGAGCATCGATACTGCAGAAAGGATTGAGCCAACATATGCCATCATACATATTTCTCTCATTCCAAGCACCTTCGTCAATGATGAGGGTATTTACAGTTTGCCAACGACGGAGGACTGTCATAAATTGCTTATTACCAAAGAACTTGCCTATGTATCGGTCTGCATCCTGATCTCCAAGTCCTATTCCTGCCCAGGAATGGAGTGTTCTACCACCAATATTGACGGCCGCTACTCCTGTGGACGCCGTGACAGCTAGTCGGTCGCCATCTAACCCTTGTCCCACTAGTGCGTCCCTGATTTCTCGCAACAGTACAGATTTCCCAGTACCTGATTGAATTTAGCATTTGCACGATCTCTGCTGGTACCTCGGCCAAACCTGCGGAGCCACTGAAGAAGACGCTGTGTCCCTTTTTGACTCGGTCAAGAATATATTGTTGTTCGAGAGATAGCACTACCCGTGATGCGAGGGGTTTAAGCTCAGCTGCCATGGGCACAAGATGCGACTCATGTGAGATTGTTTGAGATAAAGACGTCGAATTGGAAGGACGGGCAGATAGAGAGACAGGATTAAAGCAAGAGTCATTCGCAGTGGAAGAAACTTCAGGCTCCGGGGAAGAAACTCCTTGAGGATTGGAACGAAGATCATGTAGAATAGTTTGATCTGCCCGGATATCCTCTGGTAACCTCAACTTACTTGCAAGCCATTGCTCTGCTTGTTGCAAAGAGGAAAAACTTTTGAAGACCGCAGGATATTTGTGAGTCTGGGATAATTATCAACATCGATAGATTTGAGCAATGTTCTTTCGAGGAACAAACCTGTCTTTTACACTAGAAAACAAAGACAGGCCTGGTCAATGTTACGTTCGGTCAGGGGAAATAGTGGACACCTCCTCCCATGTATAACATATATTCGGACCTTCTCTACCATCAGCAACTGCGTAATATTTCTTGATTGCCTTCGACATTCCGAGGTGAACTTGCGTGATTGAATGAACAAGCTAAATGGCTTTGTGGAAAGATTCTGAAGACGGTGGGTGGTGAAAGGAAAGCTTTCCCATAAGTATCCCGTCTCAAAGCTTTTACCCACGATGAAGACTTGAGCTACAGGCCTCTTCTTTCCCGGATGAAGGAGCTCGTAGGGCGAAACAACGACCCCACAACCAGAACCGGATAGAATTCGATTGGCCATTTTTGCTTACTTTCGATTTTATGACTCGTGCCGCTAATACTTTAGTACTACACTCCTTAGTTCACCTTTCTAAAAATCTTCTCTTCCTCGCTCTCATTTCCATCGTCGATCCAATCAGATCTCATCTTATCTCTGTTCAACTACACAGAATAATCATTCTCTTATACGGTGGTAACTATCATAAGACCTATTTCTGCACTCCGATTAGCTTACTGTTACCACACCTAAAATTTAAAAGTATCTGACCGTGTGTACCATCGGTTGCCCTCAGAAACATACACTGGAAGATCGAGGTTCTTCTCGTCACTGTTGCTTCACAACAGCGCAGCTGTTCATGCTTGAACCTGTCGGAAAAATCCATAAGAGTGGAGTTCTGAAAATGCCACTCTGATCTGATAATGCATCAGGGATTTTTCCGACACCGTGTACGAAATCTTCAACCCCACAGATCATCAGTCCCGATGCCTCCACAGCCTAGGTGGAAGACAAATATTGAGACTGTTATGCGGGCTGCCCATTGATTTTGAGGTTTGAAAATCTAGCTTTTGATTGTTTACAGGGTAGATTTACTCGAGATCCACGCATGAACAACCGAGGTCCGGACTATACATTTGGTCGCTTACCGAGTATGCTACGGACAACTTCTCCTTTAATTGCTGTCTACTTGCTACTTGCGCGATTGAGATGGAGTCGATATATGTAACTTCCCGGACTTCCTCATTGAACGTTTCCATGTATGATGGCAGAATGGTAAGAAGTGTCCTAAGGAGTCTACAGGTACACCTCTAAATCTCTCGTGAACATCTCAAATGGCGCCATAATTACGCTGCTTTCGTGTACTGAATTTTTGTCGTCGCACAGATAATGCGGCATGTTAGCTGTACAATCTGGACCTAATAGGCCTAGACACTTACATCCTATTGACTTTGACTTGCGCATTAGCAGTATTGACATAACAGCAAATGCAACCGAGTTGCATTCAATCATTTTGCGCACTTTTTTCACCTTTGGACTGGATTTTGATCTTTCCATAGTGTTTGACGAGGAAATATCAGCTCACCACTAAATTGTGGCAATCAACTGACTCAGAGGACTTGCATAATCAAGTAAAGCGTCTACTAGAGGTTTTGGTTTTGTTTGCTATATATTATTGTCACGGTAGCTCTACCAATTGAATGATTTTTCAAGATTCTTGAAAGGAGTTCACTTGCATAATACTACGAGTAGATGTGTGGGAAGCTTGGTTTCCACACATGTTGGTCGATAATCTCGGAACCCCAGTTTTCATTGGACCGGTGATATAATATATCGCTCCTTGTACGACCCAAACAGAATTAGCACTGGATTGGCGAAGTAGCGCCCTCTGTTTTACCATAAGCTTAATGCGTCCTCTAAAATATATGAAACATCATTATCCAAAAGATGGACTATATAAATTGTTTCATGATGTATACTGTATACAATAACACCGCCTGAAACGATTCTTTTTTTTGGCAACTATCCCGGACGGCTCCCCGCGGCGTCAATGCGTTGGAAGCCGAAGTGTTTGCACTAAAGGCAGATACCTCGGTCCTGCTAGTAGTTCTTGCTTCTTCTCAGTATGCCTTTCTATTACAAATGGCGCAGTCGTTGAGTTCATGATTCTTTGGAATACACATCGTCAAACTTGGTTGCGGGTAATGTCGGAGGGCGCTATAGTACTCTTGACGGCGTTGGCATTTCTCAGTCTTACCGGCCTGTCCCTTGATCATGAACAACAACCCGTCTAGAATTGTTGTAAAAACTCTCTGGGCGGTCTCATCAGGGAAGGCATGCTTCTGTCATAAGACAGGTAATACTATGTACATGTTCTCTTGTTACAATGTTACAATTCTGATATCTACATCCGCTGTCTAATAGCTAAGGACATGTCCATACAGACAAACCTCCGTAGACCTAGTAATACAAGTGGGGTAGCATCAAAACCCTACATGGGGAAAGCTTGCTTGTTGATGAGACCTGAAGACATTATATACTTACTGCTTGTATTTGACTTAGTGTCAAGATCAATGTTCCTACTCCATTGCTTGGCAAGTTGTGAGCAGCACCTTCAAAAAAATTTCTGACTTTCTTCTTGACAGTGTAAGGAGACTCTGGAGACCAAATCTTGCTAGTCGTTGCAGCTATTTCAGGACCTGCTCTTATCAGATTTGATCATTAAAGAATGTCAATATGTTCTAGAAATATACTTTCTGTGGACCAATTCCCATTTAGAAAGAAAAAAGGTTTGATAATTACAGTTTGCTTTACACGTTGAACCAAAGCCTTGATTCATATAATCCTGCGTATTACTTAGAGAAAGTACGCGTGTCTGGTGGAACCTCATTTTCTTCCACTTACATCCAACATAACCCTTTTGTGATCAGAAGGAATATTTTTACCCAGTGATTTTTTTCATTTGTTGGTGTCAAGGCCATTGAAAATTTCAAGACATATGTCCTTCAAAGAGATGAAGTGACACAAGGCAAAATCACTACTGAAATTGGCAAACAGAAACAACTTATCGTATTCAAGGTGGTGGTGGTGGTGGTGGTGATGATTACCGGCGCGGTGGTGACACATAGGATTATGTTATTACAGATCGGTTATGTTGGTACGTAGAATGCAAAAAAGATATAGATAAAGGGGAGGGATATATATACCTCTGATAAAAGCTGGAAAAGAAAAAGAAAAAGCTATTGTACATTATAGGCGTTTTTAGGATGTATCCAATGAGATAATGCACAATGCAGGAAGCAAGGGATATCATGGCAAGAGTCCGTTTTGTTTCTTTCAACCGAGCTTAGAGTGGAAGCGAGAATGAAACGGGAGATTAAGGCTCTCTTGCTTTGATTTTCAGCGTGGGATGTAGTATCTGTTCGTGCAATGCCTTGCCAGCGGGGACCTAAAATGAGACTATTAGAGGCCGATCAACGACAGATATAGAGGAAGCATACCATAGGATACACATGTTCAGTCTTGGAAACATAGCACTCCATCAACACAGGTTTGTTGTTGTCGTACTCCAAGAACTCCTTCATCTTAGCAGGCAGATCCTCGGCAGTTTCACATCTAATGGCGTGTACACCCATCGCCTGAGCTAGGCGGACGAAATCCGGGTTGGTCATCTGTGTGTGCGAGTAACGGCGATCGTAGAATAGATCTACATTAAATAAGTCATGGATCATCACGGTGGATACCTGAGGGACTGTACCTTGCCATTGGAGAACCATGCCTTGGAACTCATTATTTAGAACGAGAACCTTGACACCGATATTGTATTGCGAGGCAGTGGCGAGCTCCATGGCAGTCATACTGAAGGAAGCATCACCATCAATATCGACGACAGTCTTTTTGGGTGCGGCAACTTTAGCTCCGATGGCGGAAGGCAAACCAAAGCCCATGGTCTATAAGCCAGAGTCGTCAACAGTCAGAACAAAAACGAGTAGACGAAGTTACATACACCAAGACCACCGGATGTCACCAAGGTCTGGGGGTGTCTCCATCTGAAAAATTGTGCGGCCCACATCTGATGCTGGCCCACGCCGGTAGACACGATAATTTCTTCCTTGCGGTGTGCTGTCTGTTTATCGAGTTCCTCAATCACCGCTTGAGGTTTCAACTTGTCGCCCTTCGCACTTGGCGTGTACGTGAAGGGGTATGACTTCTTCCAGTGTTGTATATCACGGAACCATTCCTCACGCGGCGAGGACTTAATCAGAGGTACCAAAGATGCCATATTGGTGATGACGTCGCCGAGAATGGGTATTGAAGCTTCTACGACCTTGTTGATGTTCTTTGGCATGATTTCGAAATGGATAATACCGCCTCTACCCTGTGCCGCCGCCGCCTTGGCAGCAGGAGCGAATGTGTCAAGCTTACCAGTCACACGGTCATCAAAACGGCCACCCAAGGCAATGATAACATCGGCTTCTTGCATGGCGAAGTTGGCGTACGCGCTGCCATGCATGCCGAGCATGTGGAGGGAACGATGGTCGGTCTCGTCAAAGGCACCGAGACCCTGTAGAGTAGTCGTTACGGGGATATTGCCCTGTTCCGCGAGCTTCCTTAGCAGTTTTGGACCCATGGGGGAAGACAGGACACCATTGCCGGCATAGATGATGGGGCGTTGTGCTTGGTTAATGAGGTTTGCTGCCTGTTCAATCAATTGTGGGTCGACGGGTGGCTCTAGTGAATGAAGGGGATTCATAGGGAGCCCCAGGTGTGCTCCGGGGGTAGTGGCCTTGTATGGCAAAGGTGTACGAAGGATGCCAGCTGTCACATCCTTAGGCAAGTCAACCAAGACAGGGCCGGGGCGCCCAGAGGTAGCAATCTTGAAGGCCTCGTTAATGCGCCGGGGAAGTTCAGCAATATCTTTGACCATGACATTCCACTTTGTGCAGCTACGGGAGATACCAACAACGTCGGCTTCTTGGAAGGCATCTGAGCCGATAGCGGAGGTTGCTACCTGACCTGTGAATACGACCATGGGAACACCATCGGAGAGAGCGTCCTGCATGGGTGTAATGACGTTGGTGGCACCCGGACCTGACGTTACGAGAACGACACCAGGCTTGCCGGAAATACGAGCATAGCCTTCGGCCATATGTCCCGCACCTTGTTCGTGCCTAGGAAGAACAAAGTCAAAGTGTTCTGACTTATAAATGGCATCAAAGACGGGTAGGATAGCGCCTCCAGGATAGCCAAAGATGTGTTTGACATCGTGTCGTAGCATCATCTCGTGGAAAATTTCGCCACCAGACATTCCTACAAAAGTATGGTCTAAAGGTACATTGGGGTAAGGTCCAGGTCCAGATATGTGGTCCGGTAGATTCACGGTCCTATTGGAAGGAGGTACCTGCTGGAATCCTGGTGCTGGTGATGGACGCCTACCAAAGGATCAGTCCGCTATAAATAGACAAGACCCCTACAGACATACACGGGAGGTGCCATAGTAGCTTTCTGCACTGTTGAACGACTGATATTGCGCGCATGTTCGCGTACACGATATTTTGCTTCAAGCATACAGGTCGTCCCAACTTTTGTCGATCGTGTTCGGACGAACTGTGCGGTTTTTGGTGCGACATTGGAACGCAGTTTCGTAGCTGGCAACGACATGGCCGATAATCGAATGAGTAACCTGGAGAGAAGGGAGCGAGCAGCTGCTCGAAAGAATGCGACGAGGATGGGAGTCAGTGAATCCTTTTCAGAGTTTTTTATATTTCTGACTCGGTGATTTTGATGATGATTTTGATGCCGGCCGAAACGAACTGGAATGGACTCGGCCGATTATCAAATCCAGTTATGCAAGTCACCTGACTAGTTTGCATCTCAAATCTCCAAGTGGTACTTCCCTGGTGACCATTTTTACCTCTGAATTTTCCTTCGACTATACCAGTATTGGACTTCCTAGGTGTTGATGAACGAAATGTAATCATGCAAGTGTTATTGCCAAGGATGGATAATTCTCACGACTCCTGACATTGCTACACTTGACGTCTAGACTCCCTTGAACATCGGGTAATTCTCAAGCGTTTGTCTCGCGCTTTGTCTCGGTTTCATCCGAATGGGTGAATAATTTTTCATTGTAAAACGTGGTGTGCTGTGGACGTCCTGATATAATTCACAGTGTTTTGGATGAAGGATGAAGGATGAAAGGAGCACAGATTTATGGGGATCTGTGCGTAGTATTTTCAGATGTCAAAAAAGGTGTCCAAAACCTAGTCATGTCTCCACATGTTTTTGATCAGTAAACAGTATGTCTGATACTCTGTCTTACAGATTTGATCTTGGCGCTTGTATACTTAGGAACCTAGATCTGGAATTATGTATGTAAAACGGTTTTGTCTTCAGCCTAGAACAAGTAGATCTGGGAGTGGCCAATCAAGCAGTCTAACCACGCTATACGTCGAGGCCTCTTCAGACGCCTTCTCGCGCCATTCTCCCTGTGGTAAGCGTATTGGGCTGTACACTTTTTGCGTTTCCAGACTCGCGTCCTAGTCCCGATCTACACCCTTCCCTGCGCACCAGACAGATCTGGGGTCCCCTTACTGTCATGAGACTGACATTAAAAATAAAGGGCAAAAGCAGGCAGCTTGAGTTGGCCCACCTTTTCACTTCCACAATACATCTCCGTACCTCAAATCGATTCGAAATTCGTGCGTTGGCAGCATAGATGATCGCCGACTCTCGCGCGCACGTCGGAAGATCATTCTCAAAGAATGGCAAATCGCGCACCGGTCATCTTTTGATCTCGTCTGCCGCCTGATACAATGAATACAATGGCTGAGCTTTTGCTCCACCGAAAACTCGTGGTTCTCGATTTTCCTGGACCCGTGTTGATCAACAATGTCCCGCTTTTCTACAGCAACGTGGTTACCTGCTCTGAAACGCAGAGAGAAGTTCCCTGGTAGCTGTGGCAAACATAATGTATGGTCGCTTTTTTCCCACTTTACCGAGCCCCATTAATCAGGGACGTCTCTTTAACAGTATATGCTGAGAAGTGGAGTGGGTTCCCGAGTGAACAGGACAGACATAATCAATTTTACGTTCGTAGATTTGTACATCTCTAATACATCTCTAAAACTAGGGGAAAGGAGGTCGAATGACTCACCTCTCGTTTGTGCTGTAATGATGCCATATTGTTCCGAGCTACTTCTCTCTTTGGAGTCATCAGCCGGAGATCTTGTATTGCCTAGAGATGTGATTATCATTCAACCTCTACACCAGAAAAAATCTACGTAATTGGGAATAGCTAGTCAAATGACACTAGTATGAACATCATCAACAAAGGCCAAATAGTCAGGCACTGCTGATGAATTCAGCTACACATTTGTTACATCTTCACCTTATTGATTGATACATTCACAACGAAGAATGGCCAGACATTCTTTGCCATTCGTGGGGCCTTCCGAGTCGTAGCTCAAGCGCTCAAGCTCAAACTTCAAGCTTCGAGCTCAAGTTTGGCATAAGAATACATCAAACTCTGAATTTGTAACCAACAAATAATCAAGCCCCAGATCGCTCATTTCCATCACATCAGTACCTCCTAATGAACTTTCAATAATTTTTTATTTGCCGTCATCTCCTGACGCCTGACTCATTCGAGAGTATCGGACTTCCGAGTTCCTTTCAGACTGGTGTTACCATCATTAGCATTCTTTCAGAGCCGAAGGGAGATACGATTTTGGCGCGGACAGGATGAAACTAATGATTTGTGAAGTAATGCAGACTTTACGGAACTTTGCGATCGGGCTGCTCTTATCTGGATGAGCGTCATGAGTATTGCTCCTTCTATTCTTGAGTTTATTTGAGGCTAAGACAAACTGGGAACTAACGTTTATCTACAACGCCGATTCGGACTCGACTCATGCGATGGGAACGTGCTGAAACAAGATACCCCTTCTACTGAAACACGATACCCCTTCTCTTCATTCCATATGAGGCCATGGATGGACAAAAGTTGAGCAACTACTATAACCCTTACTTGAATACTGATACAGAACGGACCAGCGACCACTAAGAACATCAAAACCATAGCTGTGGCAAAGCAGGAAACAGGCTGAAGTAAAAATGGCAGTCGTAGTAAAATGAGCAACTGCTATGACCGTTACAATACTGATACAGAACGGACCAGCAACCACTAAGAGGTTGACATCACAGCTATGGCAAAGCAGGAAACAGGCTAAAGTAAACAGTAAAATGAGCAACTGCTATGACCGTTACAATAGTGATACAGAACGGACCAGCGATCACTAAGAACGTTAAAATCACATCTGTGGCAAAGCAGGAAACAGGCTTAATGTTGTTATAAAAGCATGTGGTCAATACGTAGGATTAAAGAAAAGTCAGAGCAGAGGAGGTCAACGAAGAATCAAGATAGCATTTGTGATCATAAGCGTAGTACACCAATTTGAAAACCTGGGCTATCGGTTCCATTGTCCTATTCCTCAGGAGGGTTTGCATTCTGTTCGGTCTCACGGGAGATACGGTATTCATGTTGTCCATCGAGCACAGTCTCAAGCTTCTCTTTCTCGAGGTTTAAATGCTCTTCGTCCGCTTCCATTTCGCATGGATGTCCGTTGCTTTTGATCATGCGGTTTTCTAGACGTCAAGGATATTCATGGGGCTGGTTTCTTTTTTGACACACAGCCGTGCCCTAGTCTGAGATACGTTGAACCGAAGATGGAGCTGGTTGGTTGCAGGGGCCGTACTGTATGCGGAACAAGGCCTGACCACGGTGGGTGATCCCATACGATCATTTTTATTGGATTCCCCTCAGACAGAGAACATTCGAACCACCTTCAGACCTTGTTATCTTTAACGATAACATTCGACATAACGATTGACCTGTTCACCTCATTGACTCGAAAGTTTCACCCGGTTAATCCACGTTTAACGATATCAAATGCTGCGACACGGCCACCGCGCGTCTTGTAATATCAAGCCTGGAAATTCTGAGAAAGATAACTTCACAGCTTTCAACAGCAGAAATAACCACAACGCCCAGATGGTGACAAAGAGAATCACCGCTCAATTATTCAAATAATCCTGACTTGACCCACAGATGATAGATAAGGTTTCTGTTGTATATAGCAAACACCGGGTAAAAGATACATCCAACATGATTGCGTCCAATAATCGTTTAAAAAGTTTTTCAGTACTTATCCACCACTCGCCCATCAGGCACTGAGGACAGTCGAAATGCCACGGGCCACAACACTGACAATACAACATCAGCCTTATAGACTTCATAAGGAATAGGAAACACTGACTCATGAACAGTGAACAGAGGATGCAGAGAATTCAACCAGCTTTATCGGTGCAGATGATATCAGATGCCTCACAAAAGTCAGGAAAGAGTATAATCTTACAAGTAGCTAGAAACAGGAGCACAAGGCTTGATCTGTGAAGCCTTTTCCGGCGTTCCATTTTCATATGCATCACACCATCCAGTGACGTTTACAAAGCCCAGAGCGTTAGCGTTATCAAGCAGAGTGTTGAAGATCGGCTGGGTGTCGAAGACTGTCAGCTGGTCAAGATCGTGATGTTTGGTCCGAAACTTTTTGACAATGGTGGCGAGCTGAGCATTGTAGTTTGTTATTAGAGAGTGAAGGCGCTTGACGACCTTAGAGCCTTGCTGTAGGAAGAGAGGGGCACGGTTGGTGGGTGGCACGGTTAGGAAGAGAAAGGAGCGTGCGCCTTCTCCATGGAGAATTTCAAGCTTTGAGCCGAGAGTTAACAAATTTCGTTAATAATGTAAACCGGCGAACCTGACTTTCCAAACGACACAAAAGTTGTGTATAGAATGCAGGCTCATGCCCAGTAATATTAGTCTGAAAACCGATGGGTTTGAAGGAGACTTTTTGATTAACAGTCTAGCATACCCAGCTGAAAGAATTTCCCTGTATTAATCGAGTCGGTAAAGAAAAACTCAGACAAAACACAGCGGCTACTTACAATGTCGTTGATACCAATCCAGAACGCAAATAGAGAGTTTGAGCTATCCCATTCAGCGCCCACCGGTTTGGTGGCCAGGATTTGCTTAAACAGTGAGACTTGGTCCACAATGGAACTGTAAATATACCCGTGAGATTAGGGACGCGAGCAAAAAGTTTCCGTACAGAACAGTAGGCATGAATGGAGGGACCAGTGCCCCATCAATGGTGGCACCACCAGAAGCAAGATCAAATACCTGTCGTTATTCAAGTCTAGAAAATTTTGCCAAGCAGAGTGCAGACCTTGATGTCAGTTTGGTTGTACGTTCCACCTGTTGATCCGCCGTCAACGACTGAGTAGTATTTGGTTTACCAGTTCATACCAAGGAAATTGACCCAGTTAGGTCCGTTGGAAGAGGTCTTGTGAGCATCAGATTCCACAATTGTATCACCCATTCATCTTCAAATTGTGCTCACAAATTCGGGAACTGGGGAGTTTACGCCAGCGGAGATGTTGAAACCTACAGAATGTATATTTATTCAATCTCTCTAAGATAGCAGATTCATGGTACCATCGGTCGTGTAGGAATCACCAAATGCAAACAGGTACTCAGTAGTACCCCACGTGAGTTTACTGAAAGCAGGGACTGCGTTCAAGGCACAAAGAAAGGCAGGAAGCAGACGGGTCCAGGAGATGGACACAGGCATGTCGGGACTTGCTGGATTTCTGTGAGGTATTGTACAACCCTTCAGTGCAGATAACTCCGAGGATGGCCCGACAGGACGAGGGACCCATAGGTGAAAGCACTCGCAGAGTGTTTATTTTGGGCATTCAAAGTAAGAAATTCGAAGTCTGGGTGAACTGGAAATGCAGGTATTGCCTTATGGTGAGTCGATCATGAGGGTCAGTTCAATGAGAACCGTCGTCCGAAAACGGAACTCCCATCAGACTCGGGATTCCTGCATACCCACCGCGAGCCGGCTGGTGCTCATGTTGAGCTCTGCTCCTTTCTAACACCATGATATCAGTATGTCTGCGTGCTCTACATAAAACTTTCCCTCACAGTTCTCCAGGCTTTCTTCATATTCAATCAGAAGGGGGAAGTGAGTTGGATTCGACGCGAATTCCCATAACAAATGGATTCACTCACACCTACGTAGGTACTAATCTCAAGACTGTACCGGACAGACTTCAAGTGTGCTCCAGGCCACGCCATATACCTCTTCAGATGCTTATTGACTCGTATCATTCAGACGATCAATCGCTGACGTTTTCCGGATTCAAGTCGTTTCCAACAGCGATGTAAGGTCACCCATTATCACCCTGGGCTCAACAAGTTTCTTCCATGTCCGAATAAACAACCTTTATGTAGTTGCTGTTACTAAGTGCACCATATTGTTCCCTCATCCCAAGAAGTGACTGATTTGTTGGGTCAGGAGTAACGCCAACGCAGCACTCGTCTTCGAGTTTTGCTACCGATTTATTAATATAGCCAAGGCATACTTTGGCAAGATAGACGAAGAATCTGTCAAGAACAATTTTGTAGTGATTTATGAGCTCATCGACGGTGAGTGACCGTTGTGATACATCTGTTCGTCCAGTATTGAATTGTTAGGCAGAGATCAATGATTTTGGTTACCCTCAAAACAGCGAAATTGACACACTTAAGACATATATTACGACAGAGAGCGTTGTATCGTCTGCCATTGCTGCTGTGTGTGACCTCCACCATCGTGTCTTACATTCAACTCTAAGAATCTCGTTCCACAGGAAGAGTCTTCAAAAATTACAAGTCAAGCGACAGGGACGACTAGTTGGCGGCGTGGAGATGTTAGGTACAAGAAGAATGAGGCATTTGTAGATGTTGTAGAGACTGTGAACTTGACCATGAGTGCAAAAGGTATTTGTACTTGCACCATTGTCGAGCATTTTTCCCTTCTCACTCTATTCACAGGATCTGTCCTAAGAGCCGACGTGGATGGTCACATTCAAATGCGAGCATACCTCTCTGGTACCCCAGAATGTAAATTCGGGCTTAATGATAAACTCGTAATCGACAAGGGTGACCGTGGAACCGGGGACGCCGTTGAACTGGACGACTGTAGATTCCATCAATGCGTTCGGCTAGACGAGTTCGACGCAACTCGCACAATTAGCTTTATACCCCCAGACGGCGAGTTCGAGTTAATGCGGTAAGTCGTAACTGTGTGTCAACCGACGAATCGATCCGGGTATTAACATGTCCGCATTAGATATCGATCAACGTCGAACGTCAAACTTCCGTTGCGCGTTATACCCACTGTGAATGAGATTGGAACGTCGCAGGTCTCATACACGGTCACCATCAAAGCTAACTTTAATAACAAACTTTCCGCGACGAATGTGGTACTACGGATACCTACGCCACTCAACACCACAACTGTGGACTGTAAAAGTGCGAACGGAAAGGCGAAGTATGTGCCAGCCGAGAACGTCATCGTCTGGAAGTAAGCAACCCTACTCCATGGATCCGTTTGGAGTTTGACTTGTGCTTTGCTTCCAGACTACCACGTATCCAAGGCGGCTCGGAATGCACATTCACAGGGACGGCGAGTCTGACGAGCACCACAACGCGACAGGTTTGGGCGCGACCACCCATTGACGTTGACTTTCAAGTCCTCATGTTCACCGCATCGGGTCTTATTGTGCGCTTCCTCAAGGTATTTGAGAAGAACAATTACCAAAGCGTCAAGTGGGTCCGATATCTCACGAAGGCGTCGGGGACGTATCAAATACGGGTAAGTGATTACCTCAATGTGATTATCGTTTGCTAAATTCCATCGGATAGTTCTGAGATACCTGCCATCCTGGAATTAATATTCTTGTTTGTATATCTATTATAGCTCGTGTTAATTGAATGACGATGTTGATGCTGTTGAAATTTTGTCTAAAGATTGTGTACACCAACGAATTCGAAATCTTCTGGGATTTGTATGGCGGACAATTCTTTTTTTCTCTTGTTTTGTTTTCTGGTTAAGATGAAGCAAGTGTTGGAATGTTTTCCCCCGCCCCCTGGAGTCCTCTGTCCTTTACA
>QLOM01021739.1:0-10015 GCA_003313785.1 Termitomyces sp. MG148 | reverse complement strand
TCACACGGACATCCTTGCGTGTTCGTCTCGAGATGAAGAGTTCAGATTAGATCTCTGATTACTTCGACACAGCCATTCCGCGAACAAGGATCCTTAGCGCAGAATATATGCGTAGAAACCGATGCTGGAAGCAGCCAGAATGTTGAAAAATTGGAAGAAACCACTTTCGCGACTCATTCCCCAACTGGATCATCTGAATCGGGAACGGCCGCCTTGACATGGCAGATATACAATGAACTTTCACAGAAAATCTCCCTTCTCTGACACTTGACTTTCGGATTCGGATGGGCTGTATGAAGGTCGACCGTCAAAGTTATTGCAAAGCGAGCAAGGATAATCAATAGACAGACGAGAAGCGTCGCTTCCGTTGTTACTCCCTAGTTGATGCTGGCACTACTGGTAAGGCGTGCTCAACAGGCGGTGTGCATAAAGGATATCTACAAGCCGAGATTAGCTCGTGGATGGTTGAAGCGAAAAAATCGAAGCACACACCTTATCTCAGAAGAGTCTCAGACACGACTTCTGGATTTTGGCCACGCCAGCTGACGAAGACAAACTCGCGGAAAACTCCGTTTGAGAAACTTCCTGATTATTGACGGTAGCTTTGGTTTTCTTACGAACAGACCGAGACCACGCATTACTATCGTATAGCCAGGATTTGACTGCCCGCATGGATATTCCTGAAGAGCTCATTGATCTTATACTGGGACATCTTAGTTCAAACCGGAATACTCTCATAAATTCTACGTTGGTAAAACGTTCCTGGACACATATTGCCCGCGCACACCTCCTACATAAGCTCTCTTTCTGCTTCTCGTCGAGTCATACATTCTCAAATCTGACTGCTCTCGCCGAGTGCATTCATACCGATCCCTCCCTAGCACAGCGTGTGTCTATCCTCGAACTTCGGCAGACCCAGCCGAGCGCAGACATCTACACTACAACAGACGCAGCTTCCGATCAACATCTTCTAGTAGTTTCTCTGCTCGCACAAATGACTTGTGTTCGAGAATTAAGACTCGTTGCAATAGATTGGGCAGCTCTACCTAAGACCATTTCTTCTGCCGTATTGACACTCCTCTCCGGCCATATGATTTCTAAGTTACATCTCGAGTTCTTCAAAATATCCTCCACCTCTGAACTTGCACGCCTCATTTCCTCCCCACAATCACTGCAAACCCTTTGCTTAGTGCAGTTATATCCTTGTCGAAATTCAATCAATGCCGTGGGAGTGCTGGTTGGCCGAAAAGGTGGAGCAATCCTGCAATCGCTCGAACTGGGCACAATATTGAATTTTCATATCCTTGACCTTCTTTTTTGCACGGAAAACAGGCTGGACTTTTCTTCTCTTCGGAAACTCTGCTTAGTGGCGAACTATCCTCCAGCTCTCAAGGAGCTCATGAGTGTCGTAGGTCCGTCTATCGAGGAACTGTTTCTCAGCACGAAGACCCTAAGCGGTGTGTTTTATCATCATATAGTAAAACATATACTCAAGGATGTTCTAGAGCCATCGGCTTCCTTTGATCTTAGTCTAGCATCCATGCCCAGACTATTACGCCTTGAACTCACAGATGGCATCACACAGGAAGCTTTGGAATCTCTCTTTGGAATACTCGAAAGCCCCCATCCGTTGCGTGAGATTGTTGTACACAAAGATGACTGGGCGCGACATTCGTTGAATGCCGCCCAAGCATTTTATCTTCAGCCAGCACTTGGGAAGTTAAAGCGAGTAGAATATCGGATAATGGACCACGAAGATGAAGTGCTAAGGCACGTTTACGAAGAAGCGTTTGCTATGTTGTATGAGAAGGGTATTTTCTTTCTCGTTCAGGAAGAGTCTATGATCGCACTGGGGTCTGCAAAGATACGCTTATGTGCCTTGAGTTGAGCATTCAATCTGTGGGGATCTAATGAGGTAAGGCAAGCAGTTGTTCAGCAAGCTGAGTAGATTGCCTTACTGCATTTCAGCTAAGAACTCTGTTAACGATCTTCTAAAGCGTTATCAGCACTGTTCGAATCCACTTGACACTTTACCTGATCTTAGTTTTATTCGTTTCCCAACAAAACGTTTGATGTGACTTTTGTATTAGGAATGCTTCGACCACACGATGTCACCCACAGCTGACAATCAACTCGCAGAAAATGCCAATCATCTCTTATCTGGCTCAGAATGAAAGTTTTGTCCCTCCCTTCTATTTTTCCAAAACAAGCCTTCGCAGACAATGAGGGGTTGAACAGTTTGTACTGAGGCAAATAGGTTATATATTCTTCCATATGTACTTCCATTGCTCTTGTCTTTCTACTTATTACACCTGTACTAGCTTTTTCTGGTTTCTTGAACCCATACCGTTGTTCTGGATGATGAAACCAGGTATCTATCAGCACAGCGGGTGGGAAGGAGACGACTATGTCGGTCTTCCCACTATCCCAAACGCTACTCTAAAAAAAGAAACCAGGTATCTATAATGTACACAACACCGAACAGTCGATTGAATTTCAACAGATACGAGCATCGAATCATAGGCACTCGTCGCGTCCTCCGTCTCGGAACAACTCGCAGCCCAGGCCCCACACTCGGACACTAACAGGGGAGTATAGTCTGACGGCGCTGGGAACCGCCGACTTATTTCTCCGCGTATACGGTGTGTATCTCTTGTAGTTGATTTAGTCTGTCCTACGAAACGTGCAAAAAAGTCGTTCATACACCTCAGACTAGATTGGGTCTTTCACAAGCTTTAAGGATCGCGGACTCCTGGATATTTATCTTGCTCTTGTTGGCGTGAAGTTATTACGGCTGTCCGTAACTTTTCTTTTACAACTGCGACACTATCTTGGACCAAAAACAGGTTAAACTGCTCAGAGACCAGATCAATAACTGTTTCAAATGATTCCCGGGAGGGGAGCTTTCTGTTTCTGATTTTACCTCAGCCTAGGGTATCGCGATATCCTGTGTCTCCTGTGTCCCTCATCACTCGATGTAGGTGACGTGCGTCGACCTCTGCTTATATACACATTTTCCCCCAAGGGTCATTCGTTCTGCTTGTTACGGAGACCAAGTTTCTCTTCAGTAGGTCGTACTTGACCAAAAAGTTACCAAAGGAGAAGGAAGCTGGAAGAGTATACGACGTCGAAGTAGATTTTGACGAGGACCGGGAGACTGATGACATGAACGAGGTGAATGGGTCCAAATAGTGGTACAACCTTGTCAACATTTAAAGGTACTTATGATTATTAAAAGTCGGTCTGAGTACATAGGCTCTTGTTACGTTGTCGATGTGTTCTTTGGAACTCGTGTGGGGCGGAGCTGGAAAGAGAATAACGTTGATATATTTGAAAGAGTCGTCGAAAAATGAGGGTGTCCAGGCGCTCCTTGGGTTGATAGTACCGTTGTAATTGAACAACCACAATGAGATGCGCAGTTTGTTGCTCAAATAGAAAACGTTGAAAATAAATCTGCACATGATCATGAAAATTCGTATAGACTTTACGACCGTTCTTCCAACGCATCAAGCCTTGCGATCTGTCTACAACGCGACGACCCAATCAACACCCGACGAAACTAATGTAAACCAAAAACTCACCTATCTCGAACTGCCTCCTGCCACCTCTGCAATCTCGCAGTCTCATTTAATTGAAACCCATAAATCTTTGGACGATACCTCTCCGCCTTGAGTGCAACAGAAGCCGTACTAACCGACTCTCCACCTCCCTCCGTCGGAATTTCTTGCTCCTCCCTCAGCCTCTTCGTCCTCCTCTCCCCGTCCTTCATCACTGGGCCAAGATCCGACGGACCGCTCTTCGGCGGTATAAGGCTCGGATACACAAGAAACAAAAGATGCGGAAAAGTCGTGCCGAAATATGCTCCGTCGATGGAGCCGTGGCGGGCGGATTTAGGGGAGTAGAGATCCTCGCAACGCCCACAATAAAGCTTTACGGATTTTTCGTAGGGAACGTCTGTCAGACCTACAGGGAGGAGAGGCTGGAGCTGGCAAAATACGCGAGGGCACCGACCGAAGTCGGCACGCTTGTATTTTTCGATCTGTGAGGTTGGGGGTGAATTTGAATTTATGATAAAGATGAGAGTCTGAAGGTACCATTTTCTGTAGGCCGCGAGCGGTGATGATCCACCGGGCGTGGATGAGGCCGTAGAGAAGACGGGCTTGGACATCGAGAGAGCCTCGTAGTTCATCTTGGATTTCGTCATCTTGTGGCGCAATCAGTCGGGAGTTTGAAAGTATGGAGAGTGAGTGTTCACCAAGATTGTCTGTAATGAGGTCGAGAGCTTGAGAATAATTGGTTACTTCATTGTTAAGACCCGTCAAATTGAAGCGATCGAGGATAAAGTCTTCATCGACTTCGCAAAAGTACTCGTTGCCTTTGGAAGATAGAAACCACGATATCCACTGTATTGCCTATTGAGCAGCAACGGCAAGATGACATGGGGCTCTTACCGAGCTAGAGAAATGGTCTGATCTTGGTGAAAGAAAGGAGCTGATTATCATACGGACCTGGAATAATCAGAATCAGACCCTGAGGTTGCTTCTTCCACTATAAGCAAAGGCAGTTTAACAGTGAGCTCTCGTTGTAGAGCACAACACGCAACTTGTAAAGAGGGCTTGAGGATGGACGAGGCAGTGAGATCAGGTTGGCACGGGCAAAACGAGGACAAACACGGTTCTCGGGCCTTCCTCGTTGTCACAGCCGACACAGTTCTCTCTCCGCGTCGTCGTCGGCCACGCGTTAGTGGCGTGCAGAACGTGCCGTATCGCGACCCGGACGGCGAGAGGGCCCCTGGTTGCTGTCTGGCTCGTCTTCTGTTTCTTCCATCACCACGAGGACGGATTATGCGAGTCTCCCATTGCAGAGTCTAATACATGGCATCATCGCAGTCAAAAATTCCAGTACACTTGCATCCACTCTCTCCGGATGATAATACATCTAGAAGTCGACGGGCTCGGAGCCAGACAGATACAGACCCGCACCAGCGGCAGCTGACCAATTATCATTATCATTCATCTCGAGCCCAGCTCGAGTCTGATGACCCTGGCAGATCTATTTGGGATGGCACCGTGCGCGGCAATAGAAAGGGAAATAAGGATAGAATGATTGAAGGTGGGAGAAGAGGCTTGTCCACGGTGTGGAGCCAGTCAAATGGCGACGTTGCACCCCTCTTCGTCGTCGGATCGTCTAGGGACTCTATATTATTTACTCCTCGCCATTCCGGCCTTGTCAAACCGGATGTCATTGTGACCAGCGATACGGCCAGGGAATCGTATAGTGCAAGTGTCATTGATCAGGTCCTCTCCGCCAATTGGCACGAGTGTTCAGACGATGCCATCCAGAGTGCTATCTCGAGTATCGGTGGAGTCAATCCATCTATGAACCAACCCTATCACACAGCACTACGCATACTTTCTTCGGCGCTGCATAACTTGTCGCGCGTCAGAATTGAACTGGAGGAGGACAGGAAAACATTGCAAGAGAAGGAGATCGCGCGGCGTGAGAGGGTAAATGCGCTTCTGAATGAACTGCCGGACTCTGAGCAAGACGTTGCAAGGCGTGTTATTCAGTCAATATTCGCCGAAGCAGACGAGTCTCGGCATGAAGTGCGACGGCAACAGAGTTCGATGGTAGGTAAGTTGAACAACATCCAATTTTCAATTCTAACTTGGTTTTCTTGCAGTCTCTAACAGAATCTCTAAGCGAAGCTCTAGCGGACGATACTTCATATACGTCTGGTATCAGTTTCGCGGAGACATCAGTGCATACAATCATGCCTGAGGAGTCCGACTCTGCAACTGAATCCCATCAATTCATACAATCCACCACGTCCCTCGTGCCCGACGACCAGCTCACTCCTACTGCTGTAGACACTGTTCATTCAGACTCTACAGAAGAGTCGGAAAGACGTAACGATCTCACTTTAAGACACCATGACGCGCGTCAAGGACGTCGTTCGTGGATGAATAGCTGGTTTGGTAACGGCTCTAAGAGAAAGACTAGTTCTCAGAGTAGACCAAGCTCACGTCAGGAATCAGACAAAGACCAACCAATATCTGAAGAGCCATCAACAGAGACGGTGGTCCCTCCACGTTCCATACCTACTGCTAGTATCAAACCCACCAGAAGCGTATTTGGTACCCTCGGAAATACCTTGCTCAACTCAACGACGCCGAAAAGACGATCAAAGGCATTGGATACCCCCAATTCACCTGTCACCGCGACGAGCTCAGATACAGACTCCGTCCTCTCTGCGCGCACAACACCACCGACATTGTCCCGTGCTACCTCAGTCATCTCATCGCCGATGCAATCCACTTTCGCGCCTACCCTCGCCGCGCCTCAGCTGACAACTTTACTGGATCCCATTGAAGGGATACCACTATCCCAAGCTGCACCGGCCACACCAACTGTGGAAGACACCGCCCTGCGCATACAAGGCTCCTCCCTCCGCGCCATCGCCAACGCCACACGGGTAATGACAACAGAATCCGCAAGCGTCCTGGCCGACTCGGGACGATACACAAGCCCTCTCATAGCCCAGCTTGCATTCGATCTCATATCGCACGCACGGGATCGAGGCATCATCTTCCGCGAGCGACCCAAAGAGCGGCGGGAATCCAGAGTTATTGAGGACGCATCGAGAAGGCATGTGCCTATGCCGATAATCAGCCCGTCGGACGGGGCGGATGCGACTATGACACTTAATCGGGCGTTGAATCACCAGGCAGAGGGGCTGAAGAACAAGAGCAGGAAAGTATCGGGGAGGCAGGGCGCCATACCCTTTACATCTCCGATCTTTGGGTCGTTTTTACCGCAGCAACAACGCAAGACTGGAGGGGCAGATAAGGCGCATGGTCAGGGACATGGGACGACGAACCATGAGGTGCGGCAGGGGGGTGTCGGGGCGGCAGGTATACATCAGACACAGGCGAATGGGTTGACGGTGAAGAAATCCGCGTCTGTTCCACTTGAATCGATCATACCAGCCATGTCCAAGCCACCGACGCATTACCTCTCTCGCACCTATACGCCTCTCACATCAAGAGACTTTAGATTTTCAATACCACTTCCCCAAAATGCGGCGAAATTCAAGGTGTATTATGACGACAGGAGCCAAAGGCCTCTTACGGATCGGTATGGGTTTATGTATGATGTGTCGCAGTATGATGTGCTTTTGCTGATGAGGGCGAGGGAGTGTGGGAATACGGCGCCAGCATGTCTTACCGGGGTCAAGATCGCGGATAGGGAGGAAGACAACAGTTGGCCCGGGGAGGAAGGGGAGGAAGGAGAAGGAGGAAAGGATGTGATTGAGGTTGTGAAGGGCAGCTGTCCGTGTGACGGGGAGTCTCCGCCGCCGCCGCCCTCTGGAACGCCAGCGACAACATCATCGAATGCGAATGATACGACTAGTGCTTATGAGCAGTCAATAGCACCCAGCACGAAATCGCGGTCTTCATCTAATAGCCGAAAACGCTCGTCCACACTCACATCTTCATCCACCGCCCTGACGTCTACGACATCTATCCTCCATGTGACAGCTGAAACACCCCGGCATGTCTGCGCCAACACCGTACGAAGGCTGCTCGATCAGCTCACAACGATTCACGACACTAGACAGACTGCCCGACGACGCGAATGGGACGTGTTCGTTCGTCAACGGAGCAAAGTAAAGTCACTCAAACCGCACCCTGCGAGCTCGGCACCAGCGCTCTCCGCTGCCGGCGGTGCAGCTGCGATCCTCGGCCTAGGGACTGCGTGTGAGGACGACGAGCTCGCACATAGTGAGGGACTCATTGGATTCGCGCAGCTCGGGCTTTCGGCCAGCCGGGATGAGCGGAGGGAGTTTGATAGGCTCGTGAGGAGTGGAATTCCGCTTGTGTACCGCGCGAAGGTGTGGTTGGAATGTAGCGGGTCATTGGAAATGCGCGAGCCTGGAGTGTTCAGAGATCTTTTAGAGGAGAAGGGGAAGGGGAAAGAGGACAAAGGCGGAAGCGAGGGGAAGGTGGGTGTGGAAGAGGAGATTGAGAAGGATGTAGGGAGGACTATGCCATTGAATGTGTTTTTTGGAGGCGATGGGATGGGGGTAGATAAGTTGAGGAGGGTGTTGGTTGCGTATAGTCGGTGAGTCTGAATGACTAAGAATCTGTGAGGCTGCTCAATTGTCTGCATTCAGACGTAATCCTGCTGTGGGATACTGCCAAGGTATGAACCTGATCACGTCGACGCTGTTGCTCGTGTACGCGGACGAGGAGGAGGCATTCTGGACGCTCGCAGCCATTGTTGAGCGGATATTACCAGAAGACTTTTTTTCGCCGTCTCTCCTCCCCTCGCGTGCATGTCCCCTCGTACTTCTCGATTTTGTGCAGGAGCATATACCAAAGCTCTACGCCCACTTGACTAAGCTCGATGTCGACTTGCCTGCGATATGCTTTTCGTGGTTCCTGTCACTTTTCACGGACTGTCTACCAGTCGAGGTGAGTTGTTTTTTGTGTTCTTTCGTCCGCTTTGTGACGAGACCCGTGGCTTGTGCTAGACTCTGTTCCGAGTATGGGACGTGTTTCTTGTGGATGGTCTTGATGTCCTCTTCCGTGTGGCGATCGGTATTCTACGCAGCAATGAACAGGAGCTCTTGCAGTGCGAATCAATACCTGCAGTGTATGTGGCGTTGGAGAATCTGCCTACGAGGATGTGGGAAGCGGACAAGGTTCTTCAGGTGCATACTCCTGCCTACTTGTCTTGGTTATAGACCTGACGAGGGCCTTTTTCTGCAGCTAGAAGTTGAGTTACGGGGATTAATAACTCATGCTGATGTGGTTAGCAAACGGGAGGTGCATGTTGCTACCCTCAGCAAGTTGATATCATAGCGTCTGTTCTACATACATGGATCTTCGGAATCTCATCGCCGTGAAACACTCAGACCAGTTGCCCTTCTTTGGGGACCATAAACGAAACGTTTAAGGAATCAGCGTTGTGCTATCCGAAGTAGAAAAGTTTATCGTGTTCATGTCTTCAAAATGAAACAACTCACGGAAGTTTCACCAATCCGACTTGCCTGGATCGAACAGGCGGCATCAAGATATGACATGATAACCATTACAGTCTTGCGCTCTACCAACTGAGCTAAAGTCGGCTGTTGCTATGACGAAGATGTAAAAAGTGATGACCTAGTATTGGGGCAATCACGTGTACCGCATCCACGATAATACCTGTTCGAGACTTCGCTGACGAGGACGGAGATTTGATTGACGCGACGTGGTTACGAAGAATTAGCTACTCTTGTCTGAATTCAACCATCGGCACTTCGTCAATAATTTGCTGGGTAACTGGTTGCGTCCACGTGTCACAATTAGGTAAGATTCTGAAAATGGAAATGTCAGCTCGGGCAATGCCGGTGTGTTGAGGTTTCTAACCATGTCTTTTATTCGTCTGGCCGCCCGAGCTTCAGCCCTTCCTTCTTTCGCCCGGATTGTTCCTCGTGTGCAGCGCCAGGTCATACAGCGCGCGGCGTATTCTGCACAGGCAGGACTCTCGCGGGATGCCATTCAGTCGCGTGTGTTTGAGGTGTTGAAGGGCTTCGAGAAGGTCGACGCAGCAAAAGTAGTTTTTTTCAACGTGTTTGTCGCACCGCGCCGGAGCTGAGCATTGCTCAACAGATTTCTGTTACTTCAAAGTTCCACGACCTTGGTCTTGACAGCCTGGACCAGGTAGAGGTCGTTATGGCGGTTGAGGAGGTGAGCATTTTTGACAGGGTCGATGTTCCCCTCGAACTCAACTCTACTGTAGGAGTTCGCAATAGAGATTCCGGACGAGGAGGCAGACGCGATAACAACCGTACAGCAAGGTGCAGTGAGGTCTATTACCCTTACTATTCTGTGCTTACGGATATTTCTCAGCGATTGACTATGTTGCAAAAACACCAGCAGGTTCGTCTGTTTTACACACAGGCTCTATTCCTCCTGACCAAGTCTTACTCGTAGCTAACTAAAATACGACACTCTCACTAGTGTGACTG
>QLOM01021694.1:0-16091 GCA_003313785.1 Termitomyces sp. MG148 | reverse complement strand
AATCCTTCTCGATACTACCCTGCCGGCCTTCTTTAGAAGGTCTGATGACCGTCAGACAAAATTGAGGGAGAAAAGAAAGAGGATGCGCACAACTTAGTGAAATCCTGCAGTATTAGTTGATCCATGAGCCGCTGAGCCTCTGACCGCGGTGGAAGTTGTCCTGTGTTCAACAGAGCAAGCGCAGCAATGCTATCATCTTGTGCAGCTCGTTCGATTATGCTCTCTGTTTTACGACTGATGGTAGTGTGATATTGATTCTCTCCTAGACTTTTGGCATGTAGATCCTTCTCGGTATTACCATGCTGGCCTTCTTTAGAAGGTCTGATGGCTGTCAGATCAGACAAGGCCTCGAGAGAAAAGGAAGGGGATGCCCACGGCTTAGTAAATTCCTGCAAAATCGGATGGTCTATGAGCCGCTGAGCCTCTGACCGTGGTGGAAGCTGTCCTATGTCTGACAGAGCAAGCGCAGCGCATTTATCGTCTTGTGCAGCTTGTTCCAAGATACTCTGTGTGTGCCATAGACCTCGGTAGATGGCACGACTCAAGTTTTCCGCCGTGTCATGGTCGTCCATCGTCCTGATGGCATCCTCATACAATTCGCACTGCCGATTGAACGCAATCTCCTCGTCAAATTGTGTTTCGGCTGCTGCATTTCTCCACGCGCTAAACTCAGCAATGTCCTCGAGCCCCAGCTCAGCGGTCATTATGTCTGTCACCGGGTCACAGTTGCCATGATCTGTCGAACTTGAAGGATACGGATGCTGGCCCATAGCTGATGGTCGTTTGGGGTCAAGATACCTTGGACATGGGTCGATTAGCTCGCAAAAACGCCCGATTATAAGTATGACTGTGGGAGTATTTTATCTTGTACAGATACTAGATAGGCGCTCACACTGCATGAAAAAGAGGAATAGCCACATGGACAGCTGCCAAATACATCAGAAGCAACGATAAGCATAGCAATTAGTAGGAAAGGATATTGACTTGAAACCTTGCTCAGAAATTTTCAGGGAACAAGATCATAGTGGTTGAGAAATACCAACAAGGAGCAATAAAATTGTCCCAAGATTCTAAGAATGTGCATACATACTGAAGTTATTAGAAGTCAGGAAAGCTGCGACGTCTCAATCCTAAGGTACTTACCATGTCAAGCCATTTAACGCCCATTCCACACCCACCTGTCATGCGACCGAAATCGTTGCAGGAATTGGAATTGCTCACAAGAGTTTGATGCTGCCGCTGCCTTTTCAGGCAAGTCTGCCAGAAGTTAGCATTCTCCTTACACGATCCTCAAGTTGGCCGACCCTTTGCGCGGAGTATGAGTAACAGTTGTACAGCGCGTGCAAATAATAGTCTTTTGAGTACTTTGAGCGATTCCGAGGATTTAGTAGTTAACAGGAAATAGTGAACAAGATTCCTTCAGGGTGGTTGTCGTAACTAGGTCCTGCATGTGATGTTTAGATATTGTGGGCAAATGGAACCTACAGGTTTAGGACTCTCTAATTACGAGATGTTCGTATGAAAAACTCAAAAATACGATGGACTAGACTCACGACTGTAATATTTCCGCCCAATCAGCTTACAGCATGTCTGGGTATTCCCTGTCCATCTATTTCAATTTTCGCCTCTATCCAGACCCCTTTATCATGCCTCTCGTCTGTTTCATTCATGTTGCATTTACCCGAATTTTATTGGGCTACTTGCGAGAATATGAGACCATCTCTAACCTAAGCAAAGTAAAAGAGCTCACCTAGTCTTGATTGTCTAGAACCGTCTGTTCTGTGAAAATCAGGCGTCTAACAACTTCGCGAAGCTACCTGTTTGTGGTGTATTGATGGTAACGGCAAGGGTATTTTCAATACCCTCCCGTCGACAGACTGCTACTGTACCTTCACCCAATCAGTTTTCCCATCTGAAGTTGATGTATAAGAAATCAAGTTGTAGTAAGTATTGACTCAGACGGAAGTGTACGAGGAAAAAAAGGCAAAACCACGGGTACATTGCGAATGATGAACGGTTCCCTATTGATGGATCTGAAGGATGTGAAAAGAAGTTTTCGTAGGAGGTTTCCGATCCGTGAGATGTACCCACTAGTTGATAGATACTCGTCGTCCTCCTTATCTATCTGATAAATGAGAGCAGTATCTTTGATACATCCTCGCTCTTTCCCGACCTACGACTAATACGAGAGGTCGTAGGAAACCAAGACAAGGACAAATTAGAGAAAAGGAACCAGCAGCTTTTTCACACGATCACTTTGAATCCACGCTTTCAACTCGTGCCTGGCGATTGACCCAATTACGAGCGTGTACTATGCATTGTTGAGAAAGAACCTAACGAGGATCTATTGACGATTCTAATGGAAATGTCACAAGGAACGAGGCATCCGTCTCCGAAGACCAAGACGGCTGAAATCTCCTGCTTGCGCAAACTTAATCGATCACGTTCGTGTCGGCTCACCACATATCCAACGATTAAGGCAAGCGATTGCGTGCGCAGCGCACACACGCCATCAGATGACAATGCCTGCACACCTGTTCTACATCTGAGAACCCGAAAGAATTGTAGGAGAAGAAGATCATACCAGGATAAAGTCTGGCAGGCGATATCTACATTCTTCGCAGCGGGCCGCACCATCCTGTCTCCTCCATTTGTGTCTCACACAATCATGGTTGTCGCGGAGCGTATTCGCCATTTGGCGAACTCGCTCTCGGAACACGATTGGCGCCACCGGTGCCCTTCCGACGTTTATCTGTTCAACTCTGTGACGTGCAGTTTCGATAAGTCGATCCTCATCCCACTGTGGGCATTTACAGTTTTTCCATGGACTAGCACAGACGTAGCAGAACTCGAATCGACAACGACAGGTCATATGGTAACAGCCAACATGGAGCTCTACGATGGCCTTACATCCGGGGCAAGTCTGCCATTGTTTGGACTTGGCAAGTTTATGCAATTCAAGGATTGATTGATTTTCTGGGCAACCATCGCCCGGATGCGCCGGCTGCCGACATCTGGAACAGACAAAGATACCGCACTTCTTACATTCGATGTCTCCTTGGGTCTTCTCTGATGAGCCTAGGAAACTCGAGCAGGTCGGCGTTGGGCAGTAGATACGACTCGCTGCTGGGATGTCGAACTCGATTCGCTTCGTGATGTATGTTTGGAGAAGATTAGAACTGAGTAAAGGAGTAATATTCGAGTACGGAAATGGCTGTGAGCAGCATCGCGGGGGATATAGGGACTCGTCACGAGTTGCGGCTTGTATCAAGTCAGCTATGCAATGTCCACAATATGCATGACCACAAGGAGCTTTAAGGCACGCAGTTGTTTTAACAGGGTCTCCGCAGCTTATGCACTCAATCCTGAAAAACGTGGCCTTAGTTTGCATGATCGTGATGAGACGGAATTTACAATCACTCTTACTTTGGTACCTGGACGTTTTCAACAGCACGATGCTTTCCCTTGGATGAAGACTCTTTGTCTAGAATACTAATCCATCCCTAAGAATGCCATAAAATAGAGAATATGGTCGAGAAGCGTACGTCATCGATAATCGGGTAACAGCGTCCACGCCGTGTTTCCGAGTCGCTTCTCTGCTGCTATCAAGTGTGGACTCCTCCGACAACCTGATCCGGGGGATTGCGTAAAAACATCCAATCAAGAGGGAGTGATACTTACGGCTTGGAAAGGCTAGAGAATGCAGGGTCTTCCGCTAAACGCTGAGCATCTGATTGTGGTGGAAGCTGCCCTCCATTCGACAAAGCAAGCGCTACCTGTCTATCATCCTCCGCAGCTCGTTCTGTAATTGAATGTACATTCAGGAAGCGATGATCTGTATTAATCGCGTTGTTCAGGCTCGTTGCCATGGCATGATCGTCGATTGTCCTGACGGTGTTTTCCCAAAGTTCCTGCTGCATCCTCAGCGCGAGTTCCTCGTCAGATAATGGCGCATCGATTCGAGCCTTTCCCTTGCGTCTCGCGCTGATCTCGGCAATATCCTGAAGCAGCAGCTCAGCAATCAGTTTAGATGTTGTGGCGTCAAGATCGTCTGGTTCCAGCGTTGGGGTGAGGGTAGGTAAAGCCGACGAAGACCCCATGGTGCTGATGGTCACTGTAAAAGATTGATTTACATTTGTATACATATTTTAGAGACACCAACCAATAGAAAATTTACATCAATTCGAAGCCACTCTGTAGATGGGAAAAGATAGAGACGTAGTCAAAGCATAAGAACACGAGGAATTCTTTCAGTCAGCAGAAAGAGTATTACGAGGTCCATCAGAGGCACACATTTCGAGCTTACACACTGAAACGTAAATGAAACCAAGTGAAACAGTAGTACGATGACCATGAGATACCGAAACACCCAGGCCAAGTTGTAACTATGTGCGGGAAGGTTCCAAGAATCAATGAAACTGTAGAATCTAATCGAAGGGGTACAGACAAATGGGAGCATTCAACATTTGCATTGGCCCATCAGGCCGCCGCAGCCATAGCAGAAATCCGAGCTACATCGGCAAACCATGTGATTGCACCCAACCGTTCTTTCAACGATGGCACGACACTTTGGGCATGTCTGCCAACGTTGTTCTTGCGCTAATTTTTTGACAGCTAAAGTTGAGGTGTTTTCGGTACAGCTGTCCCCAGGATGTGCAACTTGTCCGCAAGAAACACATACTACAGTTGTGCAACGTGTACACGTAAAAGTTTCTCTGCCACATTGAGAAGATCCGAGGAAGACAGAGCAAGTGGGATTGGGACAGAAGATGCGTTCATCAGCAGGAGTGGCGAACTCGATTCGTTTGGCATCATAAATCGCTTGAAGGCCGACGGTGAGGAATGGAGATAAAGCTGTGTGCGAAATCGGTTGGCGACAACAGGATGGAGGGAAAAGGGATTCGTCACGGGTCGCTGTTGTAACTAGGTCCTGCACGCAATCTACGCAGATATCGTGGCCGCATGGAGCCTGAAGTGTTGGCTCTGCAACCACGAGATCTCCGCATGGCATGCAGAAAACAGTCCGAAAGCCAAACTGCTCGCCAAGTACCTGAGTTATGTCAAGTTCACATCTGAGGGGAGTGTTAGAGACTACCGCCCAACTTGAAAGGTAATATGCCTTGCCTGTTCTCATCCCTCATCTCGTCTGCATTGTGTTCAAAACAATCTCCAGCAGCTCTATTATCTCTTTCCTCTTGGGTATCTATTTCATCATTTTCATCGTCTGTGTAATCCCTTTTGTCTCCAACTTCTACATCGACTACATCGACTCGTTCGTATCTGATGCCTATGCAATCCGAGTCGCCTGGATCAGTCGAGCCTCTGTTATACCTGCCAAATGGATTAGATCGTCGTCACGCCTGAACTTTATAAAAATTTACACATGGGAGGAAACTCTTTGTACCCGTTCTTCAAGACTTGGCTCTATCCTGTGAAAGCCAACATCAATATATGAAGCGCCTCCGATGCTCACGAAGCTGGGTACCGAATGAGATCTGATGGCCCAGGAAATCCTGCACTAATTGCGAGAGCAAGAGACGCTCGCCGCTGCTCGGCCGCTGTCGCCGCAACTTCGCAAGGTAGCGCAGAGTGATCTTTCAAAATCGAATCCGGGTCATCACAGGCTGTTTCAAGATCATCTCCGGGTTCGAATTCCTTCAAGCTGCAAATTTCACATTAGAGGGAACAAATAGATGATGAAGGGACACACTCGGGAGCTTCATTATTTAGGATAAGAGTATCATAATCTGATGGTTCCCGGGTTTTAAGTAATTCTCGAAGGTAATCCATCGCAGGCTGATCGACGAAAGTGGATGAACACTCCTCGCCCCTCTCTGCGAGGCTTTTCGCGAATCTGTAGTCCTGCATTATGCGCAAAATGTCCCGTATAAATTCATCTTGTAATTTGCGAGCATATTCTTCATCAGCTTTGGTAGCATCGTCTTTTTCCTTCGAATCGAGAATGGGTACCGTTTGTGCCATAGGTTCCTCAGCAGAAAACGGGGATCGAAGGATATCTACATAATCAGGGTCTACGATGACCCTGCTCACCAGAACCGCTGAAGAAACCATGTTGACATGTGGAGTGGAAACCAAAGAGACTGTGTTTCATATTGTGTCAAAGACCAAATAGGAAGTGCTGACGATGTCTCACTCTTATCTACACCTCATCAGTTCAGGTAAGGCTGAAAGAAAGCGAGGACAGCAATAAATAACCGTATACGTACATATCGTTGGAGGAACCTTCCAGCCGTTTTCAATCGGGTTTTGCCGGGAAGAGTGTTCCTTTTAGATGACTCATGCATCACACTGCTCAGTCGAGCGTCGTGTTAGAACAAACTTTACTGATACGAAAGTCGCAGTCTAATATAACCAGGACACCAGGTTCCCTGAAGACCTCTTGAATGTATTGTGCATGACTCGAAGTAAAATGATCCCCTCATCTCGCAAGATTTGTAATGCATCGCGAAGGCACGTATAGTGATTTTCAAGGACAGTCATGTTTCTGAATGTACACAGAACATCTTGTAAACATGATACAAAGTAGTATCCCAAAAATTGTATAATTTCACATGAGGAATACCATTAGTACGAATCTTTCTCAATTTTTCATCCCTCTCAACTTTTTGAAAGCGCTGGACTGCTGGGTTTCCCACCCATAGATCTTTTCCAATTTCTCTTGAGAAGACGATCAATTAATTGCATCGATTATTGCTCATGGTCGCGGCCAGACTTGTCAAAAGGTATCGCTAAAACTGTGAAGGATTTGCTGCTTGACGTTGTATATTTGGGACAATGTGTGGGTTGTTCTTCCAACCCTTCAGAAATTTGAAACTCGGTTCAAGGTGAAAGTCGTATTGGAAGAGTGGATGGCCACTTCTGGACAACACGAGAAACAGTGTAAGCTAGGGCCATCTAAATGTTGAAAATTAGGTGGTTCCGAGTCGATGATATCTTTCCAATTTGAAGTATCTTTCTACAGATATCGGTCTATTGTTCTTCGTAATCTTTCTTGGATATTACATTATAATGTTACAGGTGCGCTGTTGAGAAGACTTTCTTTACGACCAGGGCCCGAAATTGCCGCATCAATTTATTATCATGGCCGCGGCCAGAGTGGCCAAATGGTACCAGTAAAGTAATTTTCCACCGTCAGTGACTTTCGTTCCAAGCGTGCCATTGTTGCTTTGGCACTGTGGTCTACACTCATATTTTCACATGGCGTCTCTCCATACCTATAAAGACCCGAAGGTACAACCAAGAAGACAACAAGCGATCCAACAGATTCGTTTCCTGCCCTCGCTGAACCTGCACCCTCAGAGACATTCTACCATGAATTACTTCGATATCTTTGACATTAGCGTCCTTGCTGCTCTTGATCTCGAAGGAGTCCCACCTTCTGCTGATTCCGCAATGTCGGATGAATGCATACCCGTTGATCATGAGCGCATCTCTGCGTCTGAAAGCACAATATTCGCCTTATGTACCATTGCATAAATTGAAAGCATTAACGTCAGTACATTCATCACATCTCCTGTCTTCATGCTCACCCTTGATGTCAGGTAAACCACATACCCTGCATCTCTTCTCATTACCGTAAGATGACCTCGCATCTAAATACTCAGGCTGTTCGTCAATTTTGTCTGATTTCGATATATGACACTAACCTTCGTGACCACAGATGCCGCAACTGGCTTTGATAGCACTATTCTTTCTGCTGTGATCAACTCAGGTTGATCACATACCCACTCTTTCTCTCATTACTTTCACCATTATCTTTCAATCATCCCAATCATTTATATACATTTAACTACCGTCAACCTTCAGTGGCCTCACACTCATTCACTTGTTTTTCAATCGACTTATTCCCTTGGTCATCCTTTCCTTGGGTCATGTATTTAACTCTAGATTGCGGGATACATGTTATCTATCTGTATGTACGTTGAAATCATCTGTGGCTTGGCGGTTGTCCTACACAAATACATCACGACACAAGCATTTCATTATCTTCATTTCAAGGCTTCTTGAAGTCACCTAGGTTACAATTAAATGCTTTCACAGAAGTCAGGGGAGTACGGTGTAGTTTCCTGGATGAAATCTTAACGATACAAGAGATACCAAGTCACTTTGAAGATAGCGCTATCAATACTAGCCGAGTATGAAGGTAATTAAAACACATAGGGTATGATTGTATGGTACCTTCTTTTCCAGTCTTTCCAAGTATCTTCGAATACCCTATAAATCGGGGCGTCTTCTTCGACCTTAGGAACAACGCCACACTTATTGCAATGAGTTGCAGTAATAACACGTCGATGACTATCCTTACGAAGGCAATGCCACACTGTATATTACCAAGGTCCCATGCTGTAGAGACCCGTGGTCGCTATTTGATGATCGTCAAAGACCGCCAAATCCATGGTGAAGTGTTTCCCCGGTGGTCCGAAAAACTGGACACGCAAGATGCTCTCCCCAATTATCAGGATAGAGCCTATCATAACAACGGGTGTGGAATCGAGCCGTTTACAGACCGCCTGTACGTTGAACCTGATTTGTACAATAATATGACCGCAACTTCCATGGCAGCGAAGAGCCATTGGAGAATCTAGACAAGCGCGTGATGTTTTGGATCCACTGTCAAAATATTGGAACCTACCTTGACGAAAGGAAGGGCGTATTTAACGATAAATGCCAGGAACCTGATGCTCATGGTCGTTTGGCTGCTGTACAGCCTTAGAAGCTATCGACGGAGGTGAGTGAGCGACGTCTATTGCTAACGTCGTAGCAAGAATGCAGGGGAGCTTGAGGAGAGATTTCATAGAATTAGTACTTATGGCAATCTAATTCCACTGGGTTGTTAAAGCTCGTAAAGGCCCGAAAAACTTTTCCTATGGCACATAAGACATTGAAATACATATGCCACCAAGGATAGATTACCTTTCATTCCAAAGCATCCTGGATTTACTTTAGTCAACCTTCTCAAGTTCCTTGGTTCCTGTGTAATCGTCGTATCAAGACAACCTCCTACCAGCTTGCAGGCGTCCTTCGAGGTTGAAGGAGATATATGTATGGTTACACTAAAAATCCATGATCTCTCCTTTCAACCTCAAGCGCACCTGGGTAGGAGGCTAGTCTCAAAACGCATACCACGTCTATTATCCTAGCTACTGAACTGGCGCGTCCAAACTTCAAAGCGTCTCCTCACCGACGGTCACAAAATGGTTACATGACATACACCTCGACGTCGGCGTACAATAAACACTCGTATCTTGGCCATGCATATCGCATCGTCCGCCAGCCAAGTTATCACAATCACATAGTTCATGATTGAGGAAGTCAGGACTTATCCGAATATGATTGGAGAGCATCTTCTGCTGTCTCCGCATGTTATGTCACGGGCGGCATGGAAAGGCTGATTGCGAGGGCACCGTTTTCCAGAGAATTTGGAAAACATTCGTCGTCATTTGCATGTCAACGAGAAACTTGACTGCGATTGAGGAGATTATGATGTTGAAGAGGGCGAATTCTGTCAAGGTTCCTCGAAATTTAACCGAGGAGATCGTCTAGAAAATCTTCCATTTCCTCCTTTGGATTTTTCTGTGGTGCTATGGATCCATCCGGAAGCGGTAGAGCAGGCGCTACTGCATAACTTTCTGCAATATGGTATAGTGATTAAAACGAGAACTATCAATCGGCCCATTAGACCAACCTGCTTTCTGCTGGCGTACCACGACGGGCTTCGCACGTAATCGCTCCGATTTTGCTCGAAAACGGGCCTTGAGATCTTTGGACGAGTTAAGAATGGAAGAGTGCAAGAAAGACAATCGTACCCCAAGCGGCTTCCGCAGAAGCCTTCTCGCGACTCATATTCTCTAATTCCTCGTCCCATTGAATCTTCTCGATTTTCCCTTTCTTAGTCTGCGCAGCGACGCGAGACTGAGAGCCGATGTGAGCCAATGAGGTGTCGACATCCTCATGGACCGTGAGATCGACAGGAGCAGTTGAGGGGCCAGCATCGGTAATTCTTTGTTTTTCGAGAAAAGCAGATAGATCCACCTCTGGTTCCACTATGGGTTCACCTGTCAACTTTGAGAATGACGCATCGGACCTAAAACGGGCTGGACAACGAACCATCCGACCCCAGTTCTGGTTCTGGTTCAACATATCGATCAGCATTCGTCCCGAGGTGACGCCTGGCATATTTGGCCACCCTTTCTGCGGCCTCTTCTTCGTCCAATTCTTCCTCCTTTTCCTCTTCTAAGACAAGTCGATTCACGAATTCTGCGGGTCGGCCACGTCCTCGACCTCTGCCCCTTGCTCGAAGATATTTCCCAAGCCCACCACGATTGTTTCGCCCTCTCCCTCGTCCACGCGCTCCAGGAGAGCCTTCCGGTGTTAAAGAGTCTGACATAGGATAATCAAACCGCGACAAAGTAGACGTATCATGGTTAGAAGGTGACGAACTCGGATCGCACACCTTCGGCAAAGTCCGTTGAATTGCTTTCCTTTCTTTTGAGGGCTCAAGTTGGTGAGGAACACATATTTTTTGAAATGTTATGTTATTACAAGTGCTTCTGGTTAGTGGTATCGATGTGAAATAAAAATGGATGAAAAGGAATGTGAAGGTATGAAGATGTGTCCGAATGCCGCTAAAAATCAGAATGGACTCAAAAGAATGTGAAGGAGAGTGTCAGAACGCCACGTTATAACAATGACTCTTGACGAACTGGTCCGTCTATGTGAAGTGAGAGATAAGTTAAAGTACTCCACAAGGCTCAGAAGTCAGCGTCCTCCTGTAGTAGTTGCGGAAGACTGAGTATATAAATTAGGCAGTTTTGAAAGCACCTGAGGATGGCACATGACAATGTGCACAGCGCTACAAAGATACCGGCAATACAGATTGCAAGTATGATGATTTGAATGAGAAGATAGATGGCGAGGGATATGAAGGGAGATATGTGAGATTCTTTGTGGTCGACAGAGGTAACCTTGGTCTCGCAAATTGGGCTCCCTGAGGACTTTGGAAGTCGATCTTGGGACTGCATCTGGAAAAGCAACTTGAAGTCATCGTGTTGAATACGTGGTTCACGAGTCGGGATAAGTCGCCGTGGAGGGGGGTGCAACTCTGCGAGGAACTCCGGAGTAGGGATGTATTCTGGTACCGGAGTGAATTTGCGTTTCCGAACGGAAGATGTGCACAACGCGCGTGAGTCCGCCCAAGTCATACGACGTAGGGTCTTTTCTTTCAACTGTTTAACTTCGTATCCTGGATTGTATCTTGGAAGGGTGGGAAGAACCTGATCCATGCGTTGAGCGATTGTACCATTTATGCAGTCATGAACTCACTGAACGAAGTCTAGGCATTGAAATCGTTGGCACTGCCTTGCTCTTTGGCCTCTTTGGCCTCTCGGGGAGTGATGGCGCTTGGGACATCTTCCCAATATTGAGGTTGTGAAGCGCATACCGAATCTTCATCGATGCATTGGGCTTGATAGTTTTGTGGCGTCGATCCTCAGATGACGGGGTAGTCAGCTCCTGAGCGACCGTCTTTCGCGTGGCTGGCTTGTCCACTGTCTGTCAAGAGAATCAGCAACAACCTACTTTTCGAAGAAATTCTTTCTTCACCAAGGCTTCCTTGTCTAGAACAGAGGAACCCGATAAAAATCGCCACTCGACGAGAGAATCCTCGATTTTCTGAGGGACACAATGTAGTTTTAGATTGTGCAATTGCGAAGAATGCAGATATGGCCTACTTTCTGAGCCTTATTAATGGGTCCATACATTGTTGACTACCATGACGCGTCAAGAAAAAAGCTTTCGTAGAACGAAGAACACAAACTTACAATATTGACTTCCTGGCACGTCTGATCCTTGTTGAACTCCCATACTCTGTGGCGTTCTTCGTAAGCGTCTGCGACCATCTGCAGCATGATCATGGATGGTTTAGGATCAGGCTTCACGCCGCGAAAAATTAGTTTAATCTCGCTCTGTTGATACGTTGAATGAACGGCTCTATAACCGAAGTCGCATTTAGACCCACAGAAGTCCACTCGCCGTAAGGTGAAGGACAAGGTATTTCTGGTAAAATTCCTTTTCGATCCGCCTGCGAGTTACCAGAGGACACTAGAGTTGAGGAGGAGGAAGAGGAAGAGGAAGACGACATTCTGGTCTATGAAATCCAAAATCCCAGTAAATGAAGTTGAGACTTGAAGTGATTCCGCCAGAACTGCCTATAAGATAGATATATTTGAGAAAGCGAGCTCCGCATGATGAGTGGCCACGGTAAGATTGTACCCAGAACCTGAGTTCGGATACTAAGATTTCTAGCATTGTCCTCCATAGCGTGAGTCGATCTGGCCGGCGAGGAACCAAGCAAGATCAAGGTGAATTCGGGAAATTCCGTGGACACGAGGTTTTGACAATTGCATTGATAAGATCACTTGTCAGGTACACCCAGATAACCTTCACCCATCGCGATAGAAATCACGTCTTGTTGATGCAGATGTCAATCAAGTTCGAAGGCGCTGGTTGGCCAGATTGACATTATATAATATGATGAGAAACCCCTGAAACGCGACTAATTCGGAGAAGTTTCGTATCGCCAAGATGGGGCCAACTCTGATGAATGGCGCTCAGCATGGAACGGTACGTTGTACCATGGCCTTCGGTGAGTCATCGCTGCATCCACGACCATATACCCATATTTTGTTACTTTTCGCGATCCCGTGAAGCTATTTTCAGCTACCCTCAAGCGATGGATACACAAGCGCTGTGTACAACAAATAATAGCTAACTTTGTTAGGTACGCTTGCTTTGTGATCTCGTGGTCTTTCCCGTGCCTTGCTGGACGGTGCAAAGCAGTGAAGATCACAAGGAATTGTGCTACAAATATGTGATTCGATCCCTATTTTTAACTGGTTGCCAGGCGAAAAAATAAGTAACCTGACCTTATCCTTGTCCACTTGGAATCCTCTGTTGCTGCTTTATCATATCTGCCGTACACCAACCTGGAAGGTTCTTCCCCGTGATTTGTCGTAGCATTGTCATGCATGTTTCCCGGTATCTGGACCGTTTGTACCCAGTGATTCGAACAATACCTCGCATGCCATGTACTGCCATGCAAACCTTATGAGAACATTGAGCTTGATCCGAGGTATCCGAGCAGAATTCCTGACCTTCTTCACCTGACTCATTCTCAGAGACACCTAAAATATCAAGTACATGCTCTCTTCCAGTCCGCGTCTTCCTTTGAAGATATTCCCATTGCCCAATCATTTTCAACCAAATCGAAGACCGCGATATCCTCAAAGCACGCACGTTGGCCATCGTCGTTGTTTGTCAAGAAATTTCGAGGGTAATCACTCTTCCCATTGGCAATTCCGAATTCAAGCCAATTTTTGGCGCAACCGTTAATTCCAAGGTCTTCTCATGAACAAGTCTGCACGAGCCTCGTATCTCCAGCCTTTGTGCCTCCTGATTATAGGCCCCGACGAAGCGCTACGGATACTAAAGATCTCCGAGTCTTATAGACCTCCGCAGGTGACATTTGTGATCCTCCAATCCTTTAGCACACACTCTCCAGACCCTTTCTTTGACTATCGGACTATTGAGGGTACATGACTTTCGTCATACCGTGCAAGCACTGAAAACCAGGAAACGCCAAGATTAGATTTCATGCGATGACGGCGGTGGATGAGATACATCTCCCTATTGTTTTCTGAGAATAGTTAAGCCTGTGAAGGCATTTTTGGCAGCGCCATAGGGAACATCGCCTACATCAACTTGTATCACACCTCCTGCTTGAACTCGCATTGGCGTAGAAACCAATCAAGTTCTCAATCGAACCATGAAATGATGTTTTGACCACATGTAGTATGTCGACAGCATTTAATGCACTGCTAGCGCCACAGCAGCAATTTGTCCGTCAGGCAAATGTTCTAATATCAACGTCTCTTCAATTGTGTGGGACACAAGTTGCTATAAAGACATCAAAGATGACGAGCGATTGTGTCGAGAACTGACGGATATTTGCCGCAGTCAAGATAGAATGAGTGTTTTGCAGGGTTGATTGATGGCTGGATCGAGTTATGGGAGAACATGTACAATGGATAACTGTGGTCGAATATCGAACAAAGCGATAAGAGTCAAGTACTAGAGATGGTCGCTCCCATAGTTGAGCAGTCAAGCCCTAAGTGATTGTACATGTATATCAAGCACCAGCTGGCTCAAAAAACATTTAATAGAGAACCAAGCACCTGTGATCGAGAATTTGCTTCCGTGATCGTGTTCTTCAAGACTTTGGATTATATTCAACGGTTAATGATAACGTAACTGTTGTTCCTTCATCGAATTGCTCTCATGTCTCATTGACCCAGTGTCCATAATGAACACCCGTGCCTTCCCACCTAACTCACATGATCTTCAAGGCTGGCGAGGGCTGTTCAAGGCTGCGCGCTCAGCCACGCCAAGCAATCACGGGCTGTCCTTTTTCCATCCACACCATCAGCAGCCCATCAACAGCATATCGAGCATTCGAATGAATGTGTGTATAGAGTCCGAGTGGCCACAATCAGTCGACGAGGGAATGATATAAGCAGCCGATTGAGGACAATGGAAGGACAGAAGAGGACTAGAGGAGACACAATAAGAGGTCTCCTTGGCGAAAGCCGATAGATCCGATCAGCTTACCCAAGCGCTTTCTTGTTTGGTGCCACCATCATTGACCGAGTTTCAGCCCAACGACCACCGTTCACCGTCACCGTGAACGACGACGAAGCCGCCACAGACAGCGCGGACGACCGCCTCTATACCCTCGCTCACCCGATCATACGGTCTAGCAGCGCAGGCAGCCTCGACCGCAACAGCTTCTCGTATTGTACCGCAGGATATCACACTCGTCATGTCTTACCACAATGTCCCTGCCGCGTCGTTGACGCCAAGTCGCCCAGCGCCTGCTGCCCCGCAGCGTAAAGGGAATGAACCTCAAGCTTCCATCTTCAACACTAACGCCGTCCTTGCTAATTCGGGATACGGCCCATCCTTCTCGTTATCCCCATCTTCGCCGCCCTACTCGGGAATCGGCGGCAGTCCGACCCCAAATCGCAGTCAAGAGACCCTCTACAACTCACAGGTTGTCAGGTGTGGATCTGTTAGTGTCAAGGAAGAAGGAACCTTTGCGAGCTGGATCTGGAAGCTTAAATGGCTTGTTCTCAAAGAGCAGACGCTTACTATCCATAGATCGGAGGTACGTGTACGTGTACCATCAAGAGATCAGTGGTCCCTGATTGTGCATTTAGCATTCGCCACAACAAACCGTCATTCTTCTGCGTGACATTTCTAACATCGAGCGGATCGATCTGAAGCCGTATTGCTTACTACTTGAAACCAAGGATAAGCGATTCTATCTTTCCCTCAAAAGTGACGAAGAGCTGTATAGCTGGCAAGATGATATATACTCGCGGAGTCCCCTTATGGGCGTCAGCAATCCTACGAATTTTGTGCACAAAGTTCATGTAGGCTATGATCCCATATCTGGCGGCTTTACGGTAATTATATGTTTTTTTTACTTCAATGGATCTTATCCACTGCCATTTCCAGGGCATGCCTGAACAATGGAGTAAACTTCTCACCAAGTCTGCCATTACACGCGAGGACTATGCCAAAAATCCACAAGCTGTCCTCGAGGTCCTCGAGTTCTACACAGATCATCAAAAGCGCGAACTTGAAGATCTTAGTGCGTTCTTCCCCAATACATAAAAGTACCGCTAACGAGATGCATTTGTTTTGCATAGATGCCCCAGCGCGTTTCGCCGGTACAGGCCTCGGCGGGATCGCAAAAAGCAACAGCAGCGGTTCCTCAACCCCAACTAACACTTCTTCCTCTTCTACCTTGGTCAGCGCACGGTCCATGAAGCGTCAAGAAAGCGCACCGCCTGGACTGAATGCTGACACCGACGACTTCGCTTCAGCCGCTGCGCTCGCCGCCGAGCTCGTGAACGGCTCACATGTCGCCGCGACGACCGGCGGTGGGCCCCGCTCACCCCCCTCCGCGTCCCGCCCTGCCCCTTCACGACCTCTACTTGCCGCCGGACGAC
>QLOM01021640.1:0-13979 GCA_003313785.1 Termitomyces sp. MG148 | reverse complement strand
CCAATTGTCAACCAGGATTCAATCTTGCGCTGTAACGTAGGTTTTACTTGACAAAGTAGTTAGGACAATAGCCAGAAAGTTTCTTCATAATATAGATTACATGATCAAAAAGCTAACCAAGCTTGCCTTCTTGGAACGCCTTGCGTATGGGATTTTGACTGGGCGGGATTGCGCCTGTCTTCTCCAAGCGGTCGAACAGCACAAACAGTTTCTCCGCCTCACGCTCTTTCTCTTCATCAGTCATCTCCGGCAAATCTTGCTTTGGGTTATTGATCGTTCCAGTAATTGGATTTATCGAAGCTGCGGCAGTACTGGGAGTATACGTACTGGTCGTGGCAGTTGGTGCATGAGGGGCACTGAGGACTCCCTTGTTGTACAAGAATCCTGCTACGTTTCCGTAGCCAACGAGAGCAGAAAGGATGGAGGCTACGACACGATGAGCGTCAGATTAGAGTGAACGAAGATCTACAACTTACCATCGGAGTCGCACATGGCGAATAACATCTCTCCAACCGAATCCTTCAACCTTGAGTGGTAAACGCTCGTCATAAGCCTGAGGCAACGGCCTAATAGGTCAGATCTTCCTTCAAGCGGCGATGAACGATCCAAATCGTCGGGGATAATCAGCTGTCGCACGCGAACCCTGGATGCCTCGTCCGCAGCGCAGATTCTGGAGAGAAGCACGACCAAAGGAGAGAGTAAGTCGTCAAGCGAGTTGTCAGGCAATTCCTGCTTAGCACGGTCGCGCACAGACGCATCATCAACATCGACAACGTCCGGGAAAAAATGCGCAAACGCGGTGTCCATCAGCTCATAAGCGCGTTGGACAACATTCACCGAGGTCGTGGTATTAGATGGAGGCGAGCGGGATAGGGACCGTCGACCAGCAGAGAGAACAGATAATGCACGATCCAAGGTACTAGGTTTGGGAGAAACTGGTGTTGGCTGCGGAGAGTCGTTGCTCGAACTAGATGTAGGCTGAGGCGTTTGGGATCGTGATCGTTGTCTGGGGCTAGTAGATACAGACACCCGAGATGATGCGATGGCATTAATGCCGAACCAAATAGGGCATAGTTCCGCCGAAATGGGTATCGTAATTAATGTGTGTATAACATGAGTAAGAGGTGCAGCGATAGGACTGGGAGAAGTCGAAGGTAGAGATGCAAAGACGCGAAGGGCTGGTGCCAAAAGACTGATGATACTTGTAAGCTAGAAGATAAGACTGATCAAGGAGGAAAGAAGCGCACTTATCCAATTTAGAACTCCAAAAATCGCCAATAATGTGTGTTTGATCAGGATTGTTAGCTTCGGGGGTTTGTGGCTCCGTTTGAACCATCTTGGGATAATAAAGAAGAAGATTGAAAGCAAATTTGAGGATGTCGGTCATAGCCTCTCGGGTCATCTTCCTTCCAGCTAGGATTCCGACCGTTAGGAGGTCCAGCTTTGAGCCAATTATTTCAATCGCAGTGTACCCGTTGTATTTGTCTTCAACAAGTTTTCTGATGAACGAGGGACCTGATACTGTAATGAGAAAAAGGATACGTGATAAGACGAAGATATGATCTGGGAAGGTAGTTTTCTGAAATGGACAAGTAAGAGACAATCCTTTCAAACAGCATGACGCGTTACCTCGAGCATGGAGATAGTGAGGACTCCTCCGCCAACTGTTTCCTCCAATATAGTGGACCGAGCCTTCTCGATCAGAAATAATGCATTCGCAACAGACCTGAGGGCTTCGCTCGAAGCTTCTGGATCATCCTTGAAAGATGAAGCAAGTTCCAAAAGAGTGTTCAGATTATCAGGTGTCGCGATAAATTCTGAACCAACTGGGTTCTTGCCAAGTTCCTTTACAGCTAACAACGCTTGGGCAACGTCTGATGCCGGTGTGTGTAAGAATGCATCAGCTTCAAATAAGATAATTGCACACCTTTGTGCAAAAGTTTTGAGCCATTCTTGGTTGAGGCCGTTTTCAGATCTCGTAGAAGACTTTTTATGAGTTCCTGTCGGCTTGAATCATCGATCGCGAATGGTGGAGCTGGAAAAGTTCGATAAACTTGCTGCTCATAGTGAAAGTCCAGCTATTGAACACACCGCTGATGATTGACTGAAGCACGGTCGATACTTCCGACCTACTTGATGAGGCAGACAGTGCTGTATATGATCGTAGAATGTCCGTCATCAGGATATAACAAAGGTAATTAGGGCTACGCTGCCCACAATTATGGGAGAGAACGATTGGTAGGGTATAAGTAGAGAGGACGTTAACGTTGAGTTCCTGCCTGAGCCGTCGGGGTCGTGAAGGATCGAGAGCAAGAAGTTAATAAAAAGCTCGATAGCAACCATTCTCCGATTGACATACAATTCATTACATTACAACATCTTACAAAGCTACATTGTCTCGGTTAACGCCATTGAACATTGAAAAATCCAGCGATCCGGAAAACTTCCATCATCCCATGGGAATAGGTGCCAGAATCATGTTGAGCCGAGCCTGCGATATCAAAGACGAACGGCATTTATGTACAAGAAAGAAATTCGACGGATAAATCACAAGGGCACGTGCATACCACCATTCGCACCATTTGCAACTTGTGAACTTGAAGTACCGGGTCGAATTTCTTCCGGTAGAGCTTGAAAGTACTCCTCAAGCTCCGGGAAATTCTGGACTAATGCCTCGTTGAGGTATTCCCGATATGACTGTATAGAAGGATTGAATTGCTATCATGGCCTTGGCGGCAGACAAACTGACATCTATTGCAGCAATCTTTCCGTTCATGAACTGATTCTCCGTCGCGGCGCGTTCAATGCGTTCTCGCGTTAACAACATGGGATTCCTAGAGCTGTCGACTTCAGTTAAGACCTGTAGGGGGATCATTGTCTTTATGTTCTGCCCCATGTCGTCGATCGTGCTGAGATGCGTCACCACTTCATTCCTGCAAGTTGTAAGAAGGTGCCTGAAACGAAGATACTATACCTACACTCGAAGCCCTACCTGCTTTCCACCGCCCGGTTTATCCCTCTCCTTTGTGGAATCGTTAATGACTGTCGTGCCAAGGTTGTACAGAGCATTTGCAAGACCAAGGAGTTCCAGCTCTAAGTCGCCTTGTGAACCAGGAGGCGCCGGAGACTGGGAGGACCGTGGAGAATCGGGCGCAGGTGCGGGCGCCATGGTTGTCACAAAGAGGAGCGAACATTTTATTTGGCTTTTATTTGGCGCCGCTGAATTATTACATTTCATTCTGGTTACATATAGTTATAGTTTCTACTCGTTCACCATGCTCTTCAACTTGTCTGATTCCTCCTGATAGAGCCGCTCGTATAGCGGCACCTCGCTGAACAATCCAAAATTTTCTGCTAGTTTTTTGCATGCCTTGGTTCTCCCTATCCCCACCAAACAAGCTATCAAGTTTCGAGCTCGGATCCCTTCTGTTTCGCCAAGTTCCATTGTGCTGGGGTGGTCCCGATTGATGCTCAAGATCATAGAATCCATAACGTGAGCATGTCCAACTCCTTCTTTATTCTCTTCATGCATCCGAACAAGTTGGAATAGTGGTCCTCTCAATATTACTTCGTCTTCCTCAGGGAACTGAGATAGCTCTGCAACTGGAACTGCACAAATTGTGGATACTACGCTTGATGGGAATGTATTATGATAGAGTTGGAGCAATTCCGCTTCAAGTTCGAAGACGTGTATTCTCCACAGGAACAAGTGGCTCCCAGGCTGATGTTCGATTTCACTTTCCGCAAACCTGAGTGCTACCTCCTGTCTCCTACTTGCAGATATCAATGCTAGTGGGATTGCCCAAAAACGCTCCTGGATAGGCCTAGCAGCAAGCGCTTTAAATGCCTCCAGTTGTTCGTTAGAGGCAGCCAAAGCACGATAGACGACGCCTTGAAAATTATCTGCCTCAGGTGTGATAGAGACATAATTGAAAAGATCAACGTTCACTAATTCCACAAGAAAAACAGCATTGTTAAGGTCCTCCAGCTGCTGCGAGTCTGTCGCTTCGTTCGTTCGAAGAATGGTGTCGACAATTTGGAAGACCTTTTTGTACCCAGAGTCCGAGGTATAGAGTCGTATCGCACTGTAATCATCTTCATCATCGGGAACCGACCCTCTGCTTCTGTCTTTCCATCTTCTCGGACTTGCCAAAAGGCGTTCCAACTCCCCTCTGTCGCCTGCAGGCAGGGGATCACCCAATTGCCTCGTTAGCAGTGCCCTTAACCCTTCCATCAATAGCCCATAATTAGTCCACTCCATTCGAACATAGGCGATCGGGCCACCAACTACAGTTAGACGGTCCGCCACGCCTTTGCCGTAGTAAAATAGTTCCGGTATTGGTCCCTTTTTGTTGATAGGACCCCAATCTCCAAATCTTTGCAGGCGATTGGCTCGAACATCAGGAGAAATGGCTTTTGGAGCGCTGTGTGTCTCCATTCTATGTCTTCAAGGGCCTTGACAAATGACGATCGAGTTGTCCACGTCTGGAATGTCAAGTCTGTGGAGTCAATTTGATCTATGAAACGTGATTAGCCTCGAATGGCTTCTTCCCACCTCTGGTATCTGGTCATATGGCATGTTCCTCCCTTCTATTCAGTCGGGGAAATAAACGCAATTTTTGCAGGGATGAGTGCTGTACATTTACTCTTGTACGCAGACCTGATTGTCCATCCAAAATCCAAGCGCATTCGAACTTTACATTACGTTTTTCATCTTAGCAATATGCACACTCATGTCATTGCTTGTTTGCGACATTTACGACACGTTAACAAACCACAGTCCGAGAATCGGCACAACGAGAATCTCATCCGAAGAAATTTTGCTCACAGTTGGGAAGTCAAGATAACCGACTCGAAACCATGGCCATCAGATATATTACAAACTTGGCACTGATTATAATCTGGACAGCTCTTCCTGCTTCCCGTCTTCTCCCATGGAACGGCTCGCCGGCATGTCAACTTCGTGAGTGTTCTGACAGAATGATCCTCATTACTAATGACCGCGCGTTCGCTGAACGTTTTAATACGGGTTTTCTCTAGGAATAGTACACACATGTGCGCAGACCAGAAGGTACAATTCTGTTCACTGTGACAATGGAATGCTCCAACGTTTGTTATGGAGGAACGATCGCGAATCAATACACCTGGTAGTCGGGTTTCGAAGACGATCTCATCCATCACAAAAGCATGTTTCTTATTCAGTGATGGAAAAAATAGATCACTCCTCTCTCGACCACGATGGCAGAACAACCTCGACAAAATGTAGCCGCCGCCGAATTATACACGAATCGCTTTGGTGACTGGGACTCAATGCACTATCTCTCTGTTTTTGGAAAGAATGGTGCTCCCCGCTCTCAAACGTTCTATAATGGGGAAACTCTTGCAACACGAATGGCTGCTATCCGTCAGGCCATTATATACATCCGAGAGAACTGGAAAGATTACCCAATTCTCATGGCGGACCTTCGCTCGTACATTCAGGAGCTCACGACGGGAGCAGATGATCTAAATTTCCCACTATATCTACCCATTGTCCTTACCAGTGTTAAAGCGTGGGACTTGGAGCTGAACTCCATTCCCGATGACGAGAATCTGAGTGTTATCCGACTATACACTTCTCAAGTGGGATACAACAAGATCTTTCGCATCATAAATCAAGCGTTCAGGACCGATAATGTAGTCGAGCAAGAAAGACGTGTCCGCTGCGCCGTCTTTCTCATAGAACTCCTTAATATCGATCTATTTAACTATACTCTTCGCGCACCTCGCACGCACAATTTCCGAGGTACTGTCTATCGTGGTGTTATATTCTCTGATGACCAACTGCAAGACTTCAAAGACCTTGCAGCTCGGCCTGTTGCAGAGAGGTTTTGGGGAATACCCCTTGCGATGATGTCTGCAACCACTAGCATAGCAGTCGCTCTCAAAGAATTTGCAGGCCTTGACAAAATGACGGACACTGGAATGGTGGCACGTCATCCATTTTTATGGCGAATCCATATTGTCGATCTCTTCCCTAGATACCTCAAAATTTACCGGGAGAGATTTCCTTCGAGTGTAGTATCGACGATTTGTGCGGTTCCCATCCGGGAGCTATCTGACTTTGCAGATGAAGACGAGGTATTGCTGCGGGGACCGTTTTTCCAGCTTATTTGCATGCGGGAAGAGTTTCTCGAGGGACATAAGAACGCGATTCACGTCATGGACCTGGTCATGTTGAACGCCAATCGAGACCATCCGAGTACAATGCAGCTTAGTAAGGAAGAGGGAGAGAAGGCGAGGCAACTCTTCGCCTGTCTAGTGGGGATGTGCAGGGCCGAGGTATGCAAGGAGTTTGCTCAATTTTACGACCTTGGAGATGAAATCGTGCAGCACAAGGAGATGTACCAAGCCGGGGCAGCCAAATTGGCCACCTTGGATCTCTAGGCAACCCTCTCTATTGTAAACACAGTCGATATCATTTTCTGCTGCACCATACACTTGATCATAAGTAGATGGCTCATTCCAGATTGGACTACGTGAATAAAATAACCTTAAGCGCATGAATTTCTACCTTCGGAAGTGGTTTGAAATTGTAAGTTAAGTGACCTGTTGATCTATCTGATAACCACAGGTATACATAATTGGAAGCCAACGATGAAGGAAAGATTTAAAAAAGAATAGAAAGCGGCGGCGAGAATTAGAAGGATTATCAAACCAAAACTCACACGTCGCTCACTTGCGTTGTTCAACTTTGAATCCTTGCCAGTCCTTGTCGTCCCCTCTTCGCTGACTCAACGCCTTTATGTACTGACGAACGATTGCTGACCAACAGGTAGAACCCGTGGCCTCGTATGCCTTGACATATTCCGTGTGAACAATTCCGGAACCACAGAAAATCAGAAGGGGTGCATGGTACAAATGCCCCCTCAAATACCGTGCGATATTTTCTCCTGCGGTGATGTTCAGGAAAGGATTATTGCCTTGGTTGACTCGTTGGTTATCAGTTTCAAACCGGGCGGTGTCTGAGATGAAGCGAATGTTATCAGCGCTGTCATTTCTTCTCAAGAAATCTGTCAGAAACAATGAATCAGTTGATGTGTCAAAAATGCCCAGTCGGTCCCACCTTCGTTTTCTTCCATCCACTCTTTTAGTAAGGCTGTGGATGGAAACTCGAGGACGCAGACGCCAAGCTCTCTTGCAAATTGTACTTCCTCGACGTTGTTTTCGGGCCTATCATCTACCCAGAGCAACAGAGGAAGCATCTTGTCATTTTTCGGATCCTTTTTGAGGGGTTGCCCAGTCGCTAAGACAACAGTATAATCAGACTTTTATGGAAGGATGGATCTGACAATTTGTACCTAGTGTTTGAAATGCCTGCACAGCATGCTCAAGTGAGTCATCACCGACAAAACGCTCCAAGGTCGAAGCGGCAACCCCACCAATATTGAACTCATCAAGACGCATAAAGAGGCGTCGCCGAGCTGCATCAGTCAACCTATTTCCAAACCGATACTTCAAGGCTTCCAGAAATCGGTCGGTTTGAGCAAATAACACCTGAGATTGACATCTGATGAAAAAATTGTCACCTCATTGGCATGTTGAACTGACCTTTACACCGAGATAATCGCGCCAGAAATCAGACACCTCCTCATTTCGTATCGTACGAAAGTGGAGAAGATCTGGTTTCTTCACATGAGCTGGAAAATGTTCTCGAATAAAGGAAGAAGAGGAAAAGGAGAAGAGGATAATGGTCAATTGATGGGAAAGTTGTTCTTCATCTCGAACGAGCTGCTGTATCACTCTCGAGGGAACCAAAAAGTCAAGAAAGCTATCGACAGAGGCATTCCGACGATTCTTACTAGCTTCTAGATGTTGTTTGGTGCGAAAGAGTATATCCCCAAGTCCTAAGAATGCATTCAGAAGTGATGGTTCCAGATCAAATGCCGTATTCTCCTGGAAAGAGATTAACATAGAATGAATGATTATAACGGTCTTCGCCAATCCAGAGAGAGTCTCCTTTTTTTCTCTCATCTGGTCAATCCAGGTGTTGATTGTGATAGCCAGGGAACAGAGAGATCGGACTGTGGATAGAGCGTCCATGGTGATTATTGAAGCTATAGGCCAAGTGTGACACTCTTTTTAAGTTCCTGCTCATACTGCGCATGCCGAACAATCAGATCGAATCAGCTGTGCATAAGACCTGTGAACGCTGTATTCGGTTTCATGCCGGTGTGACGATCGGAGGTTCTTTTCAATGAGACTGAGTGGCACCAGCTGTCATAATTTTACAACATCGAAGGTTCAAGCCTGGGCTAAGGACCATATGCCTTTCACCACTTCATCACCCTCGTGGCCTACGCAATCTGACCAAAGTTAGACTCTTCTTTTCGGTGACGTTGTGCGACGAATCACCTGTAATCAAGAAGTGTGAACAGAGAAGAAATCTCAGTGTGACACACATTTTGGGAACAGAGCATCAACTTTGTGGGATGCGTTTTCGTGTATATTACAGGTTGTACGGTTTTTCGTTGAGAACGCTTGTTCTGTCCTACCCGCAAGTAACTATTCTTGTAAAATATACCTCTATCATCTAGAACATCTTTGGAATTTGTTAGAATTCTGCAGCAGATCCGGAATAGATTTTTCAAGAACAAAATTTCCGTGATAATCAATTGGGGAGTCACTCATTCGAGTCTGACTTTCGTGTGTATCACAATATTCGAGGGAAAATTTTAGATATGAAGATATTGAGTAGCGCTGCTTTATAGTGTATCGTGGCTTTGGGTCTTCCTCCGAGCCGATCATATTTTTTCGTCTGCCCCGTGACCACAAAAAATCTTATCGAGTCAATCACTGTTGTTTCGTTCTCGTCCTGGCTTTCAATTGCTCTTTGAAGAGATCCTTTGGTTCTATACGTCTTTTCCTTCAAACTACACGGAAATATATGACGTCGTCCGCCCTACCCGTGGTCCCAGACACTGACCCATCAACATGCATATTTGACTCCTTCCGAACGGCCATTGCCAAGAAGGTATCTGAGGCGCTTCCTTTGACGATAGAGCAGGTATACTCGGGTGTGGATTATGGAAAGAAAGGAGTAGACTTTACTATTGCATTGCCGCGATTTAAGTTACCTGGTAAGATGGAGGAGCTTGCAGCCAAAGTCATCAATAAAGTATGTCTTCACTCTATCTTGAATGTGATGGTTTGACCTAAAACATCGTTCTAGTTTGAACCAGACGAGTGGGTATCATCTGTGACGCACGACAAGGCGTTCCTGCACTTCCAGCTTAACTCAGAGTCCCTTGTTCGTCGTGTGCTTGACCAGGTGCATGAGCGAACACACCTTACCCAGTCAAAAAAACCGGAATACGGCACGAACACGTTTGGAAAGGGGAAGAAAGTTATCATTGAATATTCCAGCCCAAATATCGCCAAGTCCTTCCATGTTGGCCATCTACGGAGTACCATTATCGGCGCCTTCTTGTCAAATCTGTATGAGTCATGTGGATGGGAAGTCGTCAGGATGAATTATCTAGGAGATTGGGGAACACAGGTGCTTTGGGATAAGAGCGTTGTTCGAGAGAGTTACTGAATTCCTACTAGTTCGGCCTTATCGCAACTGGATTTGAAAAGTACGGCTCACAAGAAGAACTAGAAAAAGACGCGATTAAACACCTGTTCGAAGTGTACGTCAAAGTTAACAAGGATGCAGAGGCTGATCCAAACGTCAAAACCGAGGCTGCCCGATGGTTTAAGCGTATGGAGGACGGCGACGAGTCTGCACTGAAGAATTGGCGCGTCTGGCGAGAGCTTAGCGTCAAGAAGTACGAGGAGCAATACGATCGTCTGAATGTGCATTTTGATGTATACAATGGGGAGAGCATGGTTGGAAAAGAGTGGCAGGACAAAGCGCTTGAGAGGTTGAATGAGATGGGGCTAATTAGTGATGCGGACGGCGCGAAGATTGTAGATCTCACGAAATGGAAGCTTCAGTCGGCTGTCGTCAGAAAGAAAGGTGAACCAAATTTTCTTTCCGCAATATCAGGGCTTATGTTTTGTTCCCAGATGGTAGTTCAATCTATCTTACACGAGATATCGGCGGTGCCATTGAGCGATATGAGAAGTACAAATTCGACAAAATGATCTACGTTGTATCCTCGCAGCAGGATCTGCACCTCGCACAGTTCTTTAAGGTCCTCGAGCTCATGGAGTTCCCATGGGCGAAGACATTGCAGCACGTTAATTACGGTCTTGTGCAGGGCATGAGCACGCGTAAAGGAACTGTCGTTTTCCTTGATCAGATTATCAAGGAGGCTGCAGAAGTCATGTTCAACCAGATGAAGCAGAATGAGGAGAAGTTTGCAGCTGTTGAAGACCCAGAGACTACAGCTCGTGAAATTGGCATAACAGGTGTCAAGATTCAGGATATGGCTGCGAAGCGGTGAGTCAACTCTTCCCTGCGATTACACTCTTTTCTAATCATGTTCATCGAATGTAGAATAAATAACTACACCTTCGACTGGTCCCGCATGCTCTCCTTCGAAGGTGACACGGGGCCCTATCTTCAATACGCTCACGTGCGCCTCGCCTCCATCGGCCGCAAAAACCCACAACTCCTCCCTCTACCAAGTCCCGAACTTATCCAAACAGAAACCCTCGCGTCAGTGCCACATGCGCGTGATATCGTGTTCCTCCTGGGCTCGTACCCGGATGTGATCAAGACAGCTTTGAGGACGCACGAGGCGAGCGGAATTGTGACGTTTGCGTTTAGGCTTAGCCACGCAATCTCAAGCGCGTGGGAGACGGTTATTGTGAAAGGAGAGGAGGACACAGAAAAAGCGCGGGCGAGGCTATATATGTATGAGTGTGCGCGGGATGTATTGGCGGCGGCGATGAGGTTGCTAAGTATTCGTCCGTTGGAGAGGATGTAGAGTAGGGTTGTCCAAAGTTCTTCCATCAGGTTATGCATAGAGCTTTTACCTTTTCGTTTGGTCAATGGTTGTCCTTTTACATCGAAGCGATGTTAGTCTGCTGATACCACAACGTCTAGATGTAGATTAAATACTTAGTATTTGCCTTTCCGTCCTCATTTTCATATCTACCATCGAGCCTGGATCCGACAAAATGACTATTTGCGCGAAACAATCAGTTTGTTCGTTCCAGACACAGTTCCAGTATTACTAAATCCGGCTTCTTTCGCGAACAATACAATCATGGCTGAATTTATCGTCCCATCGTCCTCGCGGTCTACACAGCCTGAACAAAAGTGGACTGTCTCTCCTGAATTTGGAGACGCCCTTCTCGCTGCCATGCAGGAGAGGTGCAATACAGGAGGACCTCTTCCCCGTCTTCCCTCGATGCTTCAGCTTCCCTCTCCAGAAGTTCTCACAACACCTGCACTAGCATCCCCTACCAAACTGGACACTGCCGAGCGCTTGAAGATGAAGACACGCGTTGCTATACGTGATCGTAATCCGCATAGATTTCAAGTCGTACCCCTTCGCGACGCTGCCAAATACTCCACCGACCAGAAGCTTCCTCGAAGAGAACGTCAGTCGATGGAATCAGTGTCTGTTAGAGGACAAGGACCAGTTCGAGGGAGCCTCCACTCTTTTTGGAAGAAGGGTCGTATCAATGAAAATGACCTAGCGCCGCCAAATCTGCTTCAGGACAAGACCATCACGCCGGATCGACCTGCAATACTCTCTGAACGAAACAGAAACATACCTGCCCGGGAACCTCACTCCTTGAAGATGCCTGTACCTTCTTGTGGTCACGTTGCGTCTGGTCTTCGTCTTGACAGTCAGCCGCTTGCGGAACAAAGTATACAGCCTACCAGTGAACAGTGTCCTCCAGCAAAGACAAAGCCTGAACACAACAAGCTTCACCATAAATCGACCAGTCTAGGGAATCTCCGCACAAAGCTCAATCTGGACATTGACTTGAAAGCGAACCCTCTCCCCCGTGTCAATAACTGCCGTAAGCGTACGAACACGCTTTCCGCTGATTACAATCATGAGCCGGAACGTGCTATTTGTAGTGATCCTGTACACCGGCCTGATCGTCATAACCCTGTCAAGAAGGACTCTATCAGAAGACATGCTATATATACACAGTCTCTCTATGTTCCTACCCTCGAACGACCCAACGAAACGTCTGTGCAGCTTTCTGACGAATTTTATTCTATGCGAGTTCTTCCCTTGGGTTCGATTCCTGTCGACTCCAGCAAGTCCAATACCTTTTCAACGCCCAGTGTAGGAAATGCTCTACGTTTAACTGACGTAAAATCTAGGGAGAATGAGAGTATTTTGATTTCTCAGCCTTCAATGTCTTCCATTTATTCACAGGACGAGCTTACACGCATGTTGAATCTCCAACCTACCTCAAATTGTCATCATCCTATCATCATGGAACTACTCGCTGAGGTCGAGAAGGCAATGTGGGATTGGTCCATAAGTTGAATTCACGCACCGATCTAGACACATACATCATCTAGTCTTCTAATCCAATACACAAAAAACTATCATGCTTGCTGTTATGGTTCAAGGTCCCCGAAGGAAATTGTCATGTCATTGTCAAACCTCAGAAATAATAAAAGCAAAGCTGATAAACAAAATTGCAGTTAAATATACGCGGACAATCGGAGTCAAAAGAATCAGGAATATATGAAGGAAGTGTTACTGGGTGATCAAAAAGTGGTTTTCTTCCCTTCAAAAGCAGCGATACCACCAGAGCGTGCGCCACCACCACGGGGACCACCGCGGCCACCACCACGTCCTCGTCCTCCCCCACGGTCAAAACCACCACGTCCCCGTCCTCCACGGTCAAAGCCACCACGTCCGCGGCCACCACGATCTCCACCACGACCACGACCACCGAATCCACCACCAGAATTGTCTCTGGGCTGTGAGTAATCGAGGCGGATAGAGCGACCCTCGATTTCTGCCCCATTCTGAGCCTCGAAGGCCTTCTTGGCACCCTCAATATCCTCAAACTCAACATATCCGAAGCCTTTGGGGCGTCCCGTATCACGATCAGTGGGGAGTCGAACATTCTTGACTCCATATTCATTGAAGAATGTCCAGACGGTGTCTTCATTGACGCCAAAGCTCAAATTGCCCACGAAAAGGGTATTGCTCGGCGGACTTGTCTGGTCGCCAAACGCCTTTGCACGTTTCTCTCGTGTTTGTGACTTGTCAAGTTGCGTACTGCGGTCAATGTTCACCGGTCGACCGTCAATCTCCTGTCCGTTCATTGCAAGCGCCTTCTCAACAGCATCTGCCGTTGCGAAGTGAACGTATCCGAAACCACGCGATTTGCCCGACGTTCGGTCCATCTGGACATTAGCTGAAACGACCTCGCCACACTCTGCAAATGCAGCTGCAAGCATGTCATTGTCGACGTTCCACGATAAACGGCCAACGAAAATTGATTTTGATTCTTCAGCGCCATCAGCGGCGGGAGCGGGAGCAGCGTCACCGTTGGAAAGTTTGACCTTTTTCGGTGGCGCAGGGGCAGAGTCTTCTGCCTTACGCTTGCCTGCGAAAGATACTCAATCAACTTTTCAAATCATATTAGAAAACGGCCCACTGACTTGACTTAGCTGGGGCTGAAGCTGTCCCATCTTCCATAGCGACGTCGGTGTCCTCGTCGCTGTCTTCCGAAGAATCCGAATCGCTGGTTTCAGCTTTCTTGGCGGCGGCCTTAGCTTTAGGTTTCTCATCTTCTGACGAAGAGTCATCGTCAGAATCTTCGTCGGAATCATCAGAGTCATCGGATGTAGTGTCCTTTTTGGCGCCAGAAGGTGCCGGGGCGCTCTTTTTGGGTGCGGGCTCATCATCACTCGAGTCTGAATCATCAGAGGATTCGTCTTTTTTAGGAGCAGCTCCCGCAGCGCTCTTCTTTGATGCAGGCTTTGCTTCACTAGAGTCAGATTCTTCTTCAGAAGACTCTTCAGGAGATCCACCCTTTTTGGCAGTCGCAGGCGTGGGGGC
>QLOM01021623.1:0-12429 GCA_003313785.1 Termitomyces sp. MG148 | reverse complement strand
ATTGGGTTGGGGACATCGGCTAGCAAAGGGGAAAACGAAGGTCAGCACCATTCCGTCTGCAGCTTTAGTGGAAAAGACGAACCGTAACCGCTAGCTAGACCTCGCTTCATGACAATCACCTGCTTGCTCTTCCAAGCATGGAGGACAGGCATGCCCTAAAATTGATCATGATCATAATTTCTTGGTCGGATTAAAAAACACTTACAGCAATGGCAGAACCAGGCTCCAAAGCGATAGGATTGACAGTATCGTTAGCACCAATGACAAGTGTCACATCAGTATCCTTGAAATCGTCGTTTATCTCGTCCATCTCTAGGACAACTGGTGGACTTTTAACAATCGGAAACTGTTTGAGGGACAAAGACCTCACTATCATAGGGTACTGAGGCTTCCGCCAGAAGCACATTGCACTGCCCCGGCATGCGGCCTGCAACTGGATGTATCGCAAACTAGAGAACATGAACTTCAGGATAGTCTAGGGGTTGTAGACGAGTTGATCCGTACTCGAACATTGACTCCCTTCGCCCGGAGCATCGCTGCAATTTCAGAAATGGCATACTGGGCTTTAGCGACAGCCATGCCATATCCAACCACCTGTAACCATAGTCAAAGGAAATACGATGACTTGAATGATACTACTCACCAGAATAACACTGTCCGCATTCGCGAGTGCTTCTACTGTTTCTTCCACTGTCGTTTGTGTAATAGAACCTTTGATTTCATGAGTTTCTGTTGACGTAGTTGTGGGTGTAATCCCTCCGAAAAGAACATTGATTAGTGAGCGATTCATGGCAACACACTATAAGCGGTAAGGAGTGAGCTGTTACGCCATCCAAAGCTTGCATTTATGACAATACCATGATGTAAGAGAGGATAGAGCCGCTCACGCCAATCAAAGAACCAATCGTGGTTAAGAGAGGATTATCCAGCATAAAACCTAGGAAACCGTTAGATACGTTTAAAGCTTATAAGAACGGATTTCACCCTCAGCAACGAGAGCAAAGCCTCTGATCAAAGGGCTGTAAGTATAGCGAATACATGTCATTTCATAGACAAGACTAACGAGTATGCATTGAGGACCGTTATCACCACAGCTTTGATAAAAATTCGTGATTAAAATGTCGATGGACACTTGCAATTTGCTTACGCATATCAGCTCCTCCGATGGCTGCAGTAGTTGTGTATCCTTTGACAAAACTTAGAGCAGCACTCATTCCCAGGAAAGATGCTGCAACGACTGGAGTAGTGGGAGCCATAGACAAGAAGCCTGCCAACGTCAGCGCATTAGCTCCCAAAAGGGAACTGTTTATGATATGTTTTCCGGGCAAAGCCAACGGTTTAGCTGACATCTTGGCAGCCAGCTTTAAATACGCAACGATGGATCCAGTAAATGTGATGCCACCTTGAAAAACGGGAATTTTTGATAAAGAATTGGAGCAAGAAAGGACAGACCGTACCGATGACCACGCCCAGATAAGCAGTAATTGCATGTAGACTACTCAGATGAGCGGTATCCGCTAGAACACTCCCGATGCTAGTTAAGACCGCCGACAGACCGACAATCGAATGCAACATGGCGACGGTCTGCGGCAATTCAGTCGCCGTTACGCGCCGACCTATCATAGCACCAACAGCGCCACCAATACCTGCAACACCAGCAAACTGTGCCACCACAGCAGGCGGGAAGCCAACAGCAGCCAACGACGCAAGTATGCCAGAGGAAACACCCAGAATACCTAGAGCATTACCTTGCCGAGCTGTTGTCTGAGAAGCGAGACCAGAAAGAGAACCTAAGTAACGAGATCAGCAAAATAACCATTGACCAGGTGAAAGGAGTACCGATGCATAGTATACTACTTGTCAGATATCCGGCTTGAACAAGGCCATCCATTCCAGTGCTTGCTGCGGCCAAAAAACCACCCGCGAAAACAACACCTGGGATTCCGTAAAGCCAAGTATATTCCGGCGGATCAGTGGCTCCTGCGAGAAATGTTTCGGAGGCGAAGCAACAATTGCGTAGATTCACTCACGTTTGAACATATCCAACATTCGCTTCGTGATTATGAAACCTCCGGCGACGTTGATACTGGCCAGAAGGACTGCTAGTGCACCCAGCGTTTGAGGCAACGTACCAGGCAGATAACTACCGCCCATAATGAAGAGTCCACCGATGCCCACCATACCGGAAATTGCATTCGTCACAGACATGAGTGGCGAATGAAGGGCTGGGGTAACACCCCAAACAACCCTGAGTGACCGAGTTTGAGAAGCATTCACTTTTAAGATAAAACACTGACCTGTATCCAATCAAACCAGCGAGACCAAATGTGAAAAAACTGTCCATGAAAGTTGTCCCTGTTGCTTTCCCCAGTGCCACTACTCCTCCCATCCCCGCGGTGACTACAGCAACATCTCGAGAGGCTTTCTGCCATGGTGTGATTGCGACAACTGTCGCTTCCGCTTTTACAGGCGCAGGAGGCGGAGCAGCAGGAGCAGGCATTACACGAGGCATAGGGGAGAGTATTTCACCTTTATGAACAACGAGAGAGCCACGAGTCACTTCGTCTTCAAGATTTATTCCGAAAGACCCGTTGCCGCCAATTGAAAGGAGGAATTTGGTAATGTTATTTGAGTAAAGAGTGGATGATTGCGTTGGAAGCCTTGAAGGTAGATCAGTGTATCCTGCAACCAGGTAAGTACATGAGTCGGAAATTGAAGGTCATTTTCACCGATCACGGTTACCCCTCGGTGAATGTGAAGCTCTCCTGGACGAGTTGCTTCACAGTTTCCACCGGCTTCTGCAGCCAGATCAACAACTACAGACCCATGCTTCATCGCAGAAACCATTTCATTCGTGATCAGCTTTGGAGCTGGCTTTCCAGGTATCAATGCCTAGATTTTCACAGTTAGCGTTCCTGGAGTATTGACAATCACAAAAAAGCTAACCGTAGTAATCACAATGTCAACATCCTTGCACTGCTCCAAAAATAGGGCCATTTCTGCGGCAATAAACTCCTTAGACATGACCTTTGCGTAACCTCCACCTGCGCCTCCTTCTTCTTGAATTGCTACTTCAAGGAATTCTGCACCAAGTGAATGTATTTGCTCGCGAGCAGCAGATCGAGTATCAAATGCTCGAACGATTGCCCCTAATCTCTTTGCCTGAGTGGAACCTTGTCAAAGAGATTGTCAAAACATAACAGATCATTCTACGCACCGTAGCAATAGCACTCAAACCTGCAACACCAGCTCCAATTACGAGAACTTTTCCCGGAGGAATCTGTTCATCCTGTCAAGCAACTAAGCAACTATCAGAAAAATGACAACTTCACTTTTCTGAGACGGTATCAGTATCTAAGGGTACAGAAAATTTTGTACTAGAGACGAACCCAGCAGCTGTAGCCTGACCAGTCAAAAACCTTCCAAAATGATTCGATGCCTCTAGAACTGCTTTATATCCAGCAATATTAGCCATTGAACTGTAAAATTAATATTCAACACTGTTACAGGAGATGTTTTAAGTCCTGATGATACCTTAACGCGTCAAAAACCTGAGCCCGGGAAATACGGGGTATCATGTCCATCTATTAAAATATCAGATCAGTTGGTATCAAGGACAGGACGTCTGTCGACATACAGCAAAAACATTGGTCTTGCGTGAGGCAAGGGATTCTACAATCATTTTGTTTTGTGCAGGGTACATAAAGGAGATGATGGTACTGTTTTCCTTGACGTGGCTCGACTCTTGTTCGAATAGAGGTGGTCTAACTTTCAACATGATATCTGAGGATGCAAAAACCTCTTCTCTGGAGACAAGAGTCGCCCCAACTTTGGTATACTGTTCATCAAGGAACTGCGCCTCTGCACCGGCATGACGTTCTACTAGAACTCTTGAAAACCCCTTTTTTAGAAGAAGAGCCGCATTTTGCGGAGTGAGAGCTACGCGTTTCTCCCCAGGGAAAACTTCTTTAGGAACACCAACGGTCAAAGACTGATAAGGGACGCCCACGAGGTTGCTCGAGGAAGTGCCTTGGTATAATCTTTTGGATGAATGGAGAGAACGACAGCCTTTGATGAGGAAAGTCCAATGATTGGGTAGCATTAGCAACCAGTATACGCCTCATCGGTGACCGAAATGACTAACCATGCGGTACAAGTAGTTGTGGGGGGAGGATGCTACGAAACTGACTGGTTACCAGCCTATACGAGAGCATCTTTCACTCCTAGAATGACTAAAATGGACGAGGGGAAGGCAGCATATAACTGTTGACGTCGGGTTCTGGACAGCGCACAAACTGAAGGAGACTCCTCGCAGTTTCCTTGTTTACACCGGCTCGACCCACGTGGCAATACATCTCCTGGTTTTTCCCGCAAAGCTTCGATTCTGGGTCGATTACGGCTACATGAACATCTGTGTTCATTACATACTTGTGAAAAGACCGATACATTCAACCTTGAATCAAGATCGGAACACAATGGTACGAATCAATCGACAACATTGAGATATCGGAGGTGCAGGACTCACGTGATCACTCACTAGACAATTTTCGCCCACTCGCAGTCTCTAGTTTAACCAACTACTGACTCCGCCTCGGAAAAGTGGATATAGCTTCGGTGCTATTTTATCTCCTTTCGTACTTATGTCCAGTTATACGCGATTAATAGTAATAGCTGGAAAAGCACGTAGCCTTGGAAATAGCAGCGTGCATCTTATTGACTACACCATGGACTTTTGGAAGCTCGAGTCGTTTGATAGATAGATTCGTACAGATGACTTTTGTGCCACTTGTGTACATAGTTGGATTTTTCGCAAGATCGTAATGACCAAAATTCCTTTCGAGATAATCTAGGTCTGGTCAGTCATGGTGTAGGTAAAGTTTGTCCGTTCAGGCCAGATCGACGTTCCGCCCATCTGCCAAAAGTTGTTGACGAGTTCACAACAAGAAATTTATTCAAAGGCTATTTTAATTTATGATGACGCGATGCGCCACCAAGCTTTCACTTATACACCAAGTTCACTAAAACCTGGAGCAAGCAACAGGAGTGAAGAATTTTGAAACCGTAAAAACTGCTTTGGCCAAGCTTTGTGAAGTATGTACTATGATTGACCCAGTTGCAGACAAGAATGAAAATTTGGAATTTCGGTAGTACATCGGAACAGACTTGTCTATCATCATCAAGGTTACAAAATCGACAAAACATATAGTAGTCGCGCCTTATCTCTGATAAATAGATCGAGTTCAGCCTGGTAACTACGTTGACTTGAAGAATGTAAATGTTATGTTTTCAGAGTTGTGAAAGTATATAGAGAATAGCGATGGGTATGAGGACAGATTTCATTACCCATAGATAATGCAAGGTGTTAAATCAATGGAACTAAAAGTATGAAAACATGTATCCCAAACCTTTCGTGATAAATCTCCTCAAAGATCCACGGTCGAGCCCTACACGGTCTTTCCGCCGAGTTCACGTTCCACTTTGATCAGTTCTTGGGTGTGCGGATGCGTCCAAACGGCCTCGGCAGCGGTGTTTTCGATGGGTGGAAGGGGTCTGCGGGGGATGCCACCATACCCGTGTAACTTCTCCAGAAGGAACTTTGTACCAGAAATTGATGATTTTGATATGGTAAAATCGGCACTCGCTACAACTCCCTGCAAATGCTGAGCCTCGGGGAGGAAAGACAAGTCCTTTCGGGCCGCCTCTGAAAGCTGATAAAGCTTGACAATCGTATACTACAGCAGGAAATATAAGGTGAAGCTCATGATAATCATTATAGACTCACGGGTGTCAGGTTGGCAAGACCTGTAATAGCTCCGTGACCATTGACAAATGTGGAGGGAACGATGAAGTCACTAAAACCTCCAAGAACAAGAAAAATTGAATTGGGGTTCTTTCGCGGATAGGTTGAGGCCCATGTAGCGCTTGATACGGTTGCGGCAATTCTTGTGAGTTTCCCGACGTTGCCACAACTGAGATATCATCAACGGGCACGAAGGAATAACAGAAACCTGTTGATAACATACGTAAGTTTGACACCGACGATATTTGGACATTCTGTTGCAAGTTCAATAATCAGGTCTGAATCTAGATCAATTCCACCACTGGCTCCTGGATCTAAAGGGTTTTAAAATTTGGGAAGAGATTATTGGAAGACGAAAAACCTACAATTATATATTATAATTGGGATTGGACATTTCTGAGAAACTTCTACAAAAAATGTCTTGATTGCTGCCCGAGTCAATGCCCCTGCGAAGTAACCGCTTGTAATGACGATGGCATAATCAGCACCAGCTGCAGCGGCCTCATTGCATAGTTCTATAGTTTCCCTCGTGCTGCCTGCTCCAGTGCCAACAACAATAGGGAAATCTTTGAATCCTGCGTTGTCCAGTGCTTGTCGTCCCGCATGGATCAGCTTAACACGCTCAGTATGCGACAGATGGATAGCCTCTCCCATGGAACCGGCAATTACAGGAGCGACACCAGCAGCTGCAACACGGGCAACATGGCTTTGGAAAGTAGGAATGTCTATGTTTATGTCAAGGAGTCAGGTCGTCTAGAATTCGGGAAAAGGACAGTATGCTTACCTAGTTCTCCGGACGGCAGGAAAAAAGACAGAATTGGAGCATAAATGCCAGGCTTGAGAGGACGATGGATCGAGGTAGCACCATTTATTCCGTTTGCAGCCATGAAGGAGGTAGGGATCTGTCAGTGGGTTCAACATCCTTTTTCCCCAACTCAGTATATAAATGGTGCAAAAAGGGGCTGAGGCGTTCGTCGGTCCTCAACGGCCCGAACTCCGCGCATGGCCTCGCACCGGACCGTCCCGGACCTTTATCTGCCTTTCCTATCTTCCCATCCACAGTTGGCAAGTTGGCATTTCGCTCACCTGAAAGTCACTCTTTAGGCGTCGATTGAGCCGTCAGCTTAAATAATACCTCGGATTGAAGATTTGCAAACTTCTTTTGCGTCTTCGGTTACGAGCTTTCCAAGCTGTTTAGTCATTATCACCAAACAGGGAGGATGATCTTGGTGTCATCTGCTGAGAACGTATCTCGTAGAGAAATTGACAGGACTCGTGCCGAATCACGCGTTGAATTGAGTTAACATCCTAATCGTACACATGAGAGAATTCGTGCGGTGCCAAAGATTGAAAACCTTAATCATGCGAACAAGTGGATATGAATTCGTTGTGTATTGAGACTCAAAGAAAAGTCTTTCTATGGGAATAATCTACACTGTGGTCTTGAAATCATACAGAGGAAAAGCGTGTCTGAAGGTTGAAGACGTTGAGCTGGACAAATGCTCCTTGAGTCATTTCGCGACGTTGAGACGTATGAACAAAAAGTCATCATTAGGTGTTCACAATGTCAAGTCTTTTGATGACTTCTCTCTCCCACTCTGTCCATCCATCTTCATCAACGTCTCCTGGTTCAGTAGAAGCTCGTTGGAAAATATCCCATGGTACACAGCCAAACTCCCCTTCCTCTGGTTCGAGAGCAAAACGACCTTGGCGAGAACGCGTCAGTGTAACGACATGGCCAGCAGACCCCAATGAATGTGCGAGGTCATGCACTATAGATCGAACATATGTGCCTCCGGAAACTTTCATCTTCAAAACAAATGCGGTCGGGATGTCAGCCACAGTAGCCGGATCGAGATCATCTTGAAGAGACACATCTGTCTCTGTCCCTTTGAGGGCAGTCTCCACCGCCTTCTTTTCTTCTTCGGAGAATGACTTTTCGGGCCAACGATATGGATGATTGGTTCCCAGCCAATCAACGAGCTCAAGGGAGTGTACAGTCACTTTACGAGATTCAATCGGGCGTGGAAGCGGAATACCCTTTCGAGCGTATTCGTAGAGAGGTCGTCCATCCATCTTCAAAGCTGAGAAGCTGTTCACTGAGATGGATAAAGATAGGTCTTAGCAATACGGACGTCACGAACATGGGAGGGGTCTGTTGGATTTCCCCAGAAAATTGAGCAAGGGCCGATTCCACTTTTTCACGCGTTACATGTTGCCAAGGTGCAATTCGAACGCGAGCGCCTTCCTTGTCGTATGTATCGGTTTCACAACCAAGCAGGCAAGTTGTACGATATTCCTTGAAATGATAAGCTTGTTGATGCGCATTATAGAAGTATGGCTTACTTTTGTACAGTCTAGGAAGTCAGACAACTTTTTGGTCCCTTTTCCGACGCCTACCACTTATCCGACAAATTTTCTTAGGAAACTACTTGCAAGCTAAAAGTCTTCCTCACCTAAAACTCCATCTGCCAGGGGATCAAGAGTTCCACCTTGCCCAATTTTAATGCTTCCACGAGTATGTTTCCGTGTTGGTTTTTGCCCCTTTGATTTTTCTAACTTATTTGCTTCAACGAAAAGGCGCGATTGAGAAATCAGAAGCTTGACATCGTTAATGACGGACATGCTCGTTGGGCCAGACGGCTTGGCAAGCCCGAAGAGACCGGATACTGGGAGCGAAGAAAGAGAAATTTTGGGCATGAAAACGAGGATCCAAAATTGAAGTTAACGAAGGTTGGAGGAGGCCGAAAGGGTAGCCTCGCGACGGAGGCAACTTTGTAGTGATTCTAAAATTTCTCACGCGCGTCGAATGGCAACGAAATTGGGCAATACTTTCGGGCAGATGGCCACATTTGCAGGTTGCGACGTTTCTCTTGTTCCCTTGCAAGTGAGACATCATTTCAAAGAATGGGCTGAAAGTAATTCCCTGCCAGCACTTTTTGCGTAAGTACTTAGGCATCCCATGCACATCACGTGAGATTCATGTGAGTCAGTACACGAGATGTCACATGCCGTTTTGTAGTCACAAAATACTCGTGACTCCAGACGCGTCGTTGACCGATGCTGCGACGGGCACCGACGACCAACGATGGCAAAATTGTTGACCGTCTCCAGGAAAGTACCCGAATCAACAAACCCTTCAAGCCCCCAACGTTGCTAGTCCCCGTCGACCGTGTCCAGCCACAACGCAAACGCAAACGGGTTTCGTACAAGGGTCAACAGGGTGGAGATGATGATTCCGAAGATGACGATGAAGCATCCAGGAAGAAGAAGAAGAAGAAGGACGGTCGCGATGACACCTACCACAACGAAGAAGACCTTCTTGCCGCTATCAAGACCTACCCTGTGTATAAACCGAAGCCATTCGAGCAGGTCGTACGAAGGTTTTCAATGCCTGCGATGACGAGCAAGGATGGGACCTCGGTCCCTCTACTGCCCACCAATATATCGCTTGGGATCCGCCCAAAGGCGAAGATAATACCCAGGCCGTTACATGACCCTATGGAGGACCATGCGATTGTTCTTTATGATCCTACAATTGACGATCGAGAAACGGACGAGGAGAGGAAGGAACGCGAGAAAGAAGAGGCAAAGGAGAAGGCGGCGCAGGAAGCAAGGGCAAAAACTGCGGGCATGCACAATCCACACAAGAGCTTGAGGCTTCTACTTGGCGAAGGAAAAGACCACAAGGAAAAAATAGACAAAGTACCTGTCGTCATTGACCCGAGATTGACCAAAGTTCTCCGACCACACCAGGTCGAGGGTGTCAAGGTGAGTTTTGCCCACAGACACTTGTAATTTTCTGAACAATGCGTCGTAGTTTCTGTATAAATGCGCCTCGGGAATGCTCATGGAGAACCAATATGGTTGTATCATGGCCGATGAGATGGGCTTGGGGAAGACTCTTCAATGTATAACATTGCTTTGGACACTACTCAAACAGTCGCCTCGCGCTGCAAAGCCCACTATAGAGAAGTGTATTATTGCTTGTCCTTCTAGTCTGGTAAAAAATTGGGCCAATGAACTTGGTATGTTGATGATTTTTCCCTACCTGTTCTGCTGACTAGATGGACTCTCAGTCAAGTGGCTAGGAAAGGACGCGTTGAACCCATTAGCTATTGATGGAAAGGGGGGTAAGAGCGAACTATTGGAAAAGGTTGCTCGTTGGGTCGCCGCCTCTGGGAGGAATGTCACACAACCAGGCGAATTTTCTCCATAGGATACTCCGACTCCCAAGCTAATTTTTGCGATAGTGATGATTGTTTCGTATGAAACCCTACGGACCCTTGGGGCGTACCTTGCCAATTGCAGTGTTGGTTTACTTTTATGTGACGAGGGGCATAGGCTCAAGAACTCAGGCGAGTCTTTTTGTTGTCAGAGCATTACTGGTGATAACGCCCACGGCAGAATCATTGACATACCAAGCGCTCAACGCCCTGAATGTTAAACGACGCGTCATTTTGACTGGAACTCCCATTCAGGCAGGTACCGCGACTTTGATGTGCGCCAACGCCTATCCTTACCTTTGCATGGACAGAACGACCTTACAGAGTACTTTTCTCTCTTGAGTTTCGCCAATCCCAACTTTCTAGGCTCGAAGAATGATTTCCGGAAGAATTTTGAGAATTTTATCATCCGCGGACGAGATGCAGAGGCTACGGATGAAGTCAAGGCGAAGAGCGAGGAGAAGTTGAAGGAACTGGGTGGACTTGTGACCAAGTTTATCATCCGGAGAACAAACGACCTTCTCTCCAAATACCGTTTGTTTCAGCTTTTTCTTTCTTGCCGAGTCTCAACAGTGTTGTCACAGTTCCTGTGAAATACGAACACGTCGTGTTCTGCGGACTCTCGGAATTCCAACTGTCGCTTTACCGACTGTTCATCTCTTCTCCAGAGATCAAAGCGCTCCTTCGAGGAGCGGATTCTCAACCTCTGAAGGCGATCAACATTCTGAAGAAGCTATGTAACCATCCAGAGCTCCTAAACCTTCCTGACGACCTTCGAGGAAGTGAGCGGTTGATTCCGGAAGGCTTTTCAGGTGCTGGCGCCTCTAACCGGGGACGGAGTCAGACAGTGCGATGTGACTGGAGTGGCAAGTTTGTAGTATTGGAACGGTGTGTCGGCATATGCGATTCATTAATATTATTCTAACTGTGGTAGGTTCCTGCATCACATCAAAGCACATACTACAGACAAGATTGTCTTGATCAGCAATTACACGCAGACGCTAGATTTGTTTGAAAAGCTATGCCGGATCAAGAAGTTGGTTCCATCTCTGCTATACGACACTCTGACAATGTATCCTGCAGGTATGGGTTTTTCCGGTTGGACGGTACAATGAGCATCACGAAGCGACAGAAGCTCGTCGATCAGTTTAACGACCCTGAAGGGAAAGAGTTTATCTTTCTTTTGAGCAGTAAAGCTGGAGGGTGTGGCATCAACCTCATTGGCGCTAATCGGCTTGTATTGTTTGATCCTGGTGAGTTGGATCCACGCGACACGAATGGCTCAGCCGGAGCTGTCTAGACTGGAATCCAGCGGCCGATCAGCAGGCATTGGCACGTGTGTGGCGCGACGGGCAAAAGAAGGAATGTGAGAGATGTACTGTATGCATTGGCGCTCGACCCTGATTTGCGTTAGGTTTTGTGTACCGATTCATATCGACGGGGACGATTGAGGAGAAGATTTTCCAGCGGCAGGCTAATAAGCAGGCTCTTTCGTCTGCTGTGGTGGATGAAAAGGAGGACACTGAGCGGCATTTTTCGCTGGACGCATTACGGCAGCTGTTCAACTTTAACGAAAAGACATTGTGCGAGACACATGAGACATTCAAGTGCAAACGCTGCAAGGACGGGAGGCAAATGGTCAAATCTGCGGCTCTGTTATACGGGGACGCAAGCACGTAAGTTGATTTGTTTCTTTCTAGTATGTACGTTAAATGGATTGGATAGATGGAACCACTTTACGAATGGGGAGCTGGAAAACAACCACGATGACCTGTTACGAGCAGAAGTTGGATTGCCAGAGGTATCATATGTATTCCAGTACATTAGTCATTAGGATCACTGGATTACATCGTCCCAGTCTGCCCATTCGCCGTCGACGGGACGGACCTTGACCTTTTCGCCGGCAACGCCAAAATACGAGGCCTTCATCCAGGCCTTCATCTCGTCTTCGCTAAAGGGCCCAAAGACTTGGTCGGGCTGGGGGCCGTTGGGGATGTCCCACTTGTATTCGTAGCGTACATCGGCAGAGGGGGGGACCCATGAGGGGTCGACGGAGCCAGAGGCTCGGACGGACCGTACGAGCTCCTCGTAGGTCTTGGAGTAGATGTCAGACTCGCCGAGTGCCATGATGTTGGAGGCGAGATGGGTTATCTTTTCGATCTGGGTGGCGTTGGGCTGCGATTTAAGAGACTTTTTGAGGTGGACGCCGAGGCGTTGGAGAGCCTCGAGGACAGTCTCGCCCTTTTTGAGCATGGGGAGGAGTTCCTTTTGCAAGTTGGGCATGCCACCGCTCTCCTGGAGCTCCTTTTCCTCGGCCTGGATCTTGTCGCGCTGGGACTTGTCGTGGCGGCGTTTGCTGCGGCGGGCGAGCTTGATCTCGCGCTCGCTGAGGCCGTCCATCCA
>QLOM01021564.1:0-14814 GCA_003313785.1 Termitomyces sp. MG148 | reverse complement strand
AGATGGACGTCAAAGGTCAGGCGTCTCAGGCCTCAGGTCAGACATTTACATCCTACCATGCCCTACCCCAACCCATTCGCTCAGTTTAGTAGCTTGGCGGTGGTATAAACGAAATCCTCTTCTTCTGCATTCTTGCCGACGAGCATCCTTGATATATGTTTCTGAGGAGAACCACTGGTATAGTTGTGAAACAGCGTGCTGCGCGTGGCAAGCATAGCAAAGAGGCTGAATTTGTGAGCAGCTTTCTCTTCTTTTATTCATAGTTCATAGTACATCGCAAACAACATACAGATCTCGCAAGTTATCAGTTTTCGAAGCAAGATAAGAACCGATAGCAACATTTCTTCTCCTGCCGGAACTACTGCTGCAGACCGTGATGTACGAGCTGATCATAAACGAATGACATCGAGTGGCATCGCGACAACCTCCGTAAAGCCGGAGAATCTCAAAACAATTGGCAATCCAATGACGAGAAAAGATGTGTTAGGCTCTGTGCATGAATTACTCAATCGTCGCTGGGCCAGCGCTGATCTCGTAGATCATTGCTTTGATAACGTCGTCTCCATCTCATTGGCAGCCAAGCTCACTCTCTGTTTCCTCCATCATGGGATTCTCTCCGTCACAAACACAGATAGGAATAAAAAAGTGAAGCGTGAAGACTGGCCAGCAGCCTGCTTACATGCAGCATCTCTGGCACGTCTCGCTTCCAAGGCAGGTAAGGTGACCCAGGAGATGAAGGAGCAATATATCTGGTCTTGGAGCAAGCATTTGCGCACAGGAACAGAACACGGTGCTCAACAGTTTATTAATACAGTCGGGTTCCTTGGTTATATATTTGGACAGATGTTTAACCTTGATCCAAAAAATCTGTCCCAGCGCACTCTAAGAACTCGCATCACGACTCTTCCCCACACTTATAGTCAATTACCACTCAAACCGCCTGACAGCCAGAATTGCAGCCCTGACTTCTTTGCCTTGCACCGTTCCTCATTTGTAAATGAATCAAAACGAGATCCCATCTGCAAAGGAGAGTATATGGAGAAGTCGTCGATCTTGCTGACCATCAGCTCATACTGGCCGAACCTCAGCAAAATATTTCCAGAGATATTTCCTTCATTTTGTATGATTCTCTATGCTGCAATTTGTCTTTGCTAATCTACTGTCTCCATTCATAGCCCAGAAAAATGTAACGAGTTCTGGTGGCCAAAATGATGAGGAAAGGTCGATCAACCCCTTATCACTCACTCCAGAGGGGGGGCATGACAAGCTGCTCAATGATGAAACAAACAGAAAGTGCAATGCAAAAGAAGGCTATGAGGATATGAACATGTCATCTGGAGAAGAATCACTCGCTGATTTAGCCTTGCCATTAAAGGAACTTCTTAAGAAACTTGAAATGGGCTCTCATTGTAGACTTTCTTCCTCGGTGTCTGCAGATGTCAAAGATTATGGTACCGCAACATTTCTTGACCTCTCTTCAGTTTGTTTTCCAAACGTGTTGATCACTGGAGAGGGAAAGAAGACCTATATGAGACCTGCTACTGTCCAGGCAACTGTCTATATGCACCAACAACGACAGACTCAACCATGGCTTCGCTTCTGTCTGGGACTCATGGCCACCAAAGACAAGATGGGTTTACTCCGTGCCGATGCTACTGGAGTTGAAGAATGTATCTTTCCCAAAAATATTGGTCATGGAGTTATTGAATCTATTCGTTTGTCACTGGGGATCCTCCTTGCAACAGACCAGGAGCTTGGACAACATCCTTCATTCTATCTGCGATCAGTGACGAAAATAATCGCAGACACCAAGTGCCCTGCAGTCAAAAGCTCAAAGAAAATGAGCTTGCAAACTTCTGGGTCTATTTCCTCCACACATCTTCCTTCCACGTCGACGGAATCTCCGGGCCCACCACAACACGTAACAATGAGGGAAGTTAATTGGATTATCCTTCACAAAGGAAAATTACATGGACAAAGTCTCTCTGATCAGGCACCCACTGTTTTCTATGTCAAACATCTTATTGAGGACCAAGGCTCACTTCTCGGTCATTGCACACGTGTGTGGTGTGTCTACCAAGAGGTGTTTGATTCGGATCCACTATTCAAGCAATATCAGAGTATGCTTCCAGTGGGAAGCCGTGTCATGAAGGGCCCTTACGCTCTCAAAGCCTACAATGTTGACATGTGTTCTGAAGCATACGAACAGGATATATTGGTGAAAACTATGGATCTTCATCGATCAAAACCACTCGATGGTGTCTTGTTGCCAACCCAGTATGATGGTTGTATCACCATTCTGCATCTTGGACTGATTTTTTGGTGCAGTGTTTGGCATTTCGGCGAGATCCTGACCTTGGTGCGCGGTTTGACGCAAGATAAATGTCCTCCAACTATTCCTTCAAGTAAAATAAAGAATCGTCAAGAAATTTTCACCGTCTCAGCTCTTAAACGAACGCTATCACAATTCGAGACGATTGAGGAATTCTATGGTGCTATCATCGGAGTTTTGCAAGGTCAGTTACTCATTGATCTATCGAGTTTTGTATGTACCTCATACCTCTCCAGGGATCGAGTCCCTTGAAGCTATCAAGATCATCCATCGCGACATCAGCTTTGGAAATATCATCCTGAACAAGGAGATTTATTGCGATACCGACCAAAAATACCAGTGTATTGATGTAGATGGAACGGACAGTAAACCATGTCGTGTAGCTCTTATCCGTCGAGAAGCTGTCGATATCGGGACTTGTGGTGGTCTTCATGACCTAGATATGGCGGCATATATCCCTGAGACGGTGTTTGTCAGGCAGTCGAAGTTGTCTTCTGTTAGCACACAAATCCAGGTAGGTTCTTACCCTGGGTCACCATCTTCTTAGTTGATCGTTCTACTTTGTAGAATATGGTCCCTAGAAAACCTGTTTCGACGGTCCAACAGCATAACTTTAGAACAGTAGGTTTTTTATTGATCTTCAATCTAACAACTCAAGTCGTCTCTTGGGAAAACAGGATACTGTTCCATTTATGTCAATACCTCTCCTTCTCAGCTGCCAAAACTCTGTATATGATGATGTAAGTCGTGCACTAATCATCTTGTTCCATCGTTCGTTTGACGTCCTTTGCCAGCTTCAGTCTCTATTCTTTGTTCTTTATCTCTCCATGTTCACCTTCAACCAATTACCTCGCTCCTTCCCCAATGTGTCATCCCCTCTCGCCTATCGCTGGCCTCGGGATTTGCTCGATTGGACGAATTCAGATCAGAAAATGACCAATCTGGGTTCAATCAAGGCCCACTTCTTCCTGTCTCGTTCCGATGTTTGGTATGAGACGGTCAAAAACAATGCACTTCCATTTTGGGCAACAAGAGGCAATACGTTAAAAAGGATCCACTGGGACATGCTGTACACCTTCCACCAACAACTATGGATTCCTGTGGAAGGTTTCAATGAGTTCGCTTACAAGGACAATAGAGGTGTAAGACCCTCGTTGATTAGGGCAGTCTTGCAAACAACCATGAAAAGCCGCGATATGAATTCGCAAATACCAGTCGGGAGCTTGCTATAGCATTGTCTTGCATCATTTGACTGTCAAAGTTTATAGTGGTAGACCTTTCTCATACTGTCGTGTGTTATGACATTAAATCAATGTTTTTTTTCTGCAACTTCATCCATTCTCTTTTCAGTTTGGTAGTATACTATTAAATGAGCTGCTTTCACTCCGGCCCAAAACTGACTGTACCGAGTGATTGGGAGAGCTCTCTGATACTGCCCCGGCCCCTTATGTGCTGTGACAGAAAAGGCATCTCAGAATCTCTACACATGCCAGCCTCTCAATGTTTGATGTCCCCTTCGACCCGGAAAATTTATAAGAGATCATCTCAACGGACTTCATATGTGACATAAATTTAAACGTGCCAAGTGTCTTGGTGCTGGGCCGTATTCAATCGACCACCTAGAAATCTTGACTTACATTCAATCGCCTTGCGACCATAACGCTCTGTGCTCAAGGTACCGGCTGCTTCGGCGGCCGGCTGTGTACCCCTATAATGCAGAACTATGCACAACTCATCTTTGGCCGCCGCTCGAGGTGTACGCAAACAGTTAACAGATAAATGGAGGTAGTATTATTGTAATACCTGAAGAAGTACGACGATATGGATATATATACAGACATGCAATTACTACATTAGTGGATTACAAAGAAAAGGAAAGCTAGAGTTTGACCAGAGAAAAGATCCCACTGAGATCTACCCATCGGCGACCACATTGATCAAGGTATTGTTCAACGCAGTCCATCAACGGCTGGAGACATCCAGCATTTGATTGAACCAAGTGTTTGAGGGCGTCTAAAGTATCCACATCAATGGCATCAAATAACCGCCAATATCAAGACAAACCTTGTTCTGCTGGAGAACTACCTTTTGAGGCCTTAATGGCGGTATCGCCATCAAAAAGCGATGAAAAATATCGGAGTTGATTATACAACTGAGTGTCGGAGTACTCAAAGGGGTTGAATTGCCAGAACAATTGTGTTAATTAAAGAGCCACTTACTTCGAATGCAACAGTTCCTTGACATCCAGGACGTAAACATCTGCGACCATAGACACCCATCATGCGTGTACGATAGCCACAGGTACGATCATTGCACTCTGTCCATCCTTCATAATAGCGAGAAATAAACCCACGAATTTGAGTCTCAAGCTGCATCGTAAGGCTTCCTAAACTTATCCTCTTTTGGCATGCGAGGCACGATGGACCGGCATCAAGGATGATTGATGCCTAAGCCGTGCTCTTAGTGAGTGTTGTCGACGATAAGAAGACTGCGTACATTTCTGTCGTGGATTGGTGCAAAAGGGAGTTCGCCCTGACAGTATCGGCACCTTACAATGAAAGGTTGACAATCCTTGAAGCGCTCAGCGTCCGACATCTGGGAATCAAGAGAGGAGAATGCTCGATCATCGATTCCACTTATGGAGGTGCGGTATTTAGCAGGGTCCAGTCCTGAAGTGAATTGTCGGTCAACCGTAAAGTGCTCGCAAACGTGGCGTACCAAGACACTCGGCCAATCGCGCTCGGTCTGTACCTTCGATGGGCTCACATAACCGTTCAATCGGTGGAAGCACTTGGTGAGCTAGGTAGTACTCGAAATCTTGAGCAGAATCAATTAGACAGCTTGTTCTATAAAGAACCTGGCAGACTAACCGATTTTGAGCTCTGGACCAGCCCTCCGGACCTCATCAGGGTGTTTTGCACGCTCAGCTTGTCCAGTTTTCGCCATTTCCTTACCTTCTTCAAGGCAGAAAACGTATGGGATGACATCTCCAGCCCGCGAGGTTCCACCTTTCGCCTTCATACGCAAGGCAACCTGTACATGGGGTTGACTCTTTGCATCGGGGTAATCCTCTGGCGCTTTGCCGAGACGCTGTCAACATGATTAAGCTGTGATAAATGTATCAAGAGCGGAACACACCCACTTTGAAGATGATGAAGTCGTCAATCTTGATTCTACCCTCCCGGACATTGCCACTAACGGTTTGCAGATATTCGTGTATATTTTCAACGACGTTTTCAGTGGTTTCTCCTGACAAGATTTGATTCAAGACATATCTGGACTACATCAACATACTCATTGGAGGTGAGAGAAGGATAACCTTACTGGGAAACATTCTTGGACAAAGCAGAATACTCTCTACGCTTCATATCAAGACCCTTGACCTCTGTAGATGTTCGCGATCCGTCTTCCACTTTGATGGCTGCATACTTCTTTTTCTGTAGTAGTAGAAGGCGCTGGAAGACTCCATCAAGGTCAATCTCAAGGAGCTTATAGCGTTCATTAACAGCTTTTTTGAACTCAGCGGAGATGCGAAGGGCTTCCGCAAGTTCGGTTACATTGGAGTTCACGAAAACCGAGTCTGTGTCTCCGTACACAACCTAAAGCAAGATTAGTGCTTGATTGCAGCAAAGAAAAAATCGTCTCACATCCAACTCCATACTTTCGGCAAGTTCCCTTGTATGCGTCAGAATCTCGCGACCCTTGAAGGTGGTGAGAGCGGCAAGCGGTCGAGCATAGAATCGTGAATATTCGAAGCCAAGACAACCATACATACTGTTTGCGGTGAGTTTCAGCGCTTGCTGCTTTATATCCCACTACGACAAATTCAGAATAACGTGGGCACTTTCAGACGAATAGGACGCACTTGAAGGAGCTGCGCGGGACTAGCTGTCTTGTCCTTCATCAGGGACTTAACCTGACGACGCCGATTCACAAGAGTCGCAATAAGTCGCGGCAAGACTCCTTGAGGCACATCTGATGATGGTGGTTCTGGGATCTTTTCTTCACCGTTCTAAAAATGATTCAAAGCAATGTGAGCACAACGAAGACTCTCAAAGCCAAAAGGAAATAACCTCATCATCACCGACACTCTCTACCGTCGTGAAGTCGATATTGTACTCCTGGATAATACTCGGGTACAGCGAATTAAAGTCCATAACCAGGATGAAACGGTCCCATAGACCTCTCTTAGGCTCAAAAACGAGACCACCTTTGTATTTGTCACGCTTCCCGTTGGTCTTCGTACCTTCGGGGTCATCATCCTGTAGCTCCCGTTTGAGACCGGTGGTGGCTCTCTTGCCCCATGTCTTGTCAGGACAAATGTACTTGAGTCGATGGAATTCATGCAGTAGAATGTACTCGTTGCGTTCAGCACGACCTCCGTTGAGGGTCTTATTCCTGTAGTCCTCTTCATAATTGATAGATGAGGAATGCTGCGAACCAGACTCACCAGGAATTGCCGGCTAGGTTTGTCAACTGTCTTGTCAAAGGAAGAATTTGCACTTTGGACGCAATAGCCATCTGATAATGAGCGTCGAGCTCGCAGTGACGCACAAACGTAAGTAGGCGGTCCGAAGTGCTTAAGCTTCCATCAAAATAACTTGCTGTATCGTCGGGGTCTATGTCTTGCCTGTCGCTCCGAAGGTGAGTTTTACACATCTCAGTCATTGACCATGTCGTTGAAGAGATCATGCTCTTTATTCGCTCGTCAGCGTCGACAGGGATAGATAATGATAATATACACCTTGGCACCGTCACTGGCAAGATCGCACAACATGCGCCCACTTAAGAATTTCAAGTTGGACCCCTGCTTACCAATGTTGGGCCATCGCGAACGTCGGAAGCGCCCTATGCGTGACCAATGATCTACCTTCAGATCCCGCATTCGATGGAGTAGGACATCAAGGGAAACACCCAGGAACTCATGTCCTATGATGACATCGGGGTCAGCTTTATGAAGGGTCACTAATCATGGTGTCAGCCTGAAATCAAAACAGGTAAACAGTAATATCTTTACTGAGTAAGCTGCTTAGCAGCATACGCTCGTTCCTAATCGGTGATATGAAGCCTTTGCTATTCGCTCTCGCCTGTGTTTCAAAGTTCGGTGGAAACCGATCCAGAGGACGGACAAAGGTGTGTACTGTGCATGGAAGTTGTTCTGGAGGTGTGGCATCATCAATATTTACTTTCGACCATTAGTAAACTAGCTGGAATTGAAACACTAGAAAGGCGAACGAACTGTGATGCCAAATACGAGCGGTCGTACAGACAACTTCGCGCTTATTCTCGTGGTGGTTTACAATGGTTCGTACACTTAAGCTGAGGACCGTCAAGGGAGGCATTTCTCTTGGAGCATCGGGATCCGTTTCCAAGAAGGGATTAATGTCTTTGGGATCAGATACGGTGGCTTCCAGTTTACACCAAGAGACCTAGGAAAATATTCTGGGTGTGAGGGAAAAATCGAATCGTGGTAAATTACTGACGCCTTTGTTATCAATATGTGGGGTTTTTATTTCCAACCAGCAAGGACCCATAATCTTTCGCTTCAAGACGAGTAGTTCGAAAGCATTGGTGTTTGCTCCGAGTATCTGTGCTATATTTGGACTACAAGCATTTGATGGTATTTGAGGGTCTTCGGAATAGTGAGGACTGTGATGTTGAATTACATACACCGCTTACCATCAAATCCGTAGACAACTTTCAACCACTGGCTTTCCCCACGCGGTATTTCCTTCTCACCGAAAGCATACTTGCGCTTAACAAACTTGCCTTTCCAGGACTTGACCCCAATCTGCTTCCGTATCATCTCGAAATCAGCGTGCACATCTTGAGCACTTGGTATAATATCCGTTTCGTGCATGTTACCGTCTTCATCTCCTTCGACCCTTCTTTCACGTGGCAATACGAAAAGGTTCCTTTGAACACCCTCGACCGTGATACAACATGAGACCCATGCCCCCGAAGCTTTATCCTTAAGTTTTCCCACAAAGTACAATTTTCCTTCGTGCTCAAGGTAGTCAAGCCAGAAGAATCGCAATGAACCATCCGTTTCAAGTGCAGAGATTTTACTGCTGGATGATGGCGTAGTTGTCGATGCGAGGGGTCCAAATGTGTCAGTTGCTGAATTGACCATGAGTGAGTCGTAGACAGAAAGCCAAGACGGCTTCGCATCAATATCTACAGCAGGCAGTGACCTCCCGGTAAGCTTGATCTCCTTTGGCTCAGTCTTTATCGACGCTTCAACATCCAAATCTTCGTCATCAACGCCCATAAAAGCATCCATGTCAATGTCTTCGAGCGAGGTATCAGATACAGGATCCCAATCACTGGCAACTTCAAGGGAGGCAAGCCTCTCTAGAGCTGGCGTAGTTTCGCCATTGGTCGTCCGAAATTTCTTCTTCGGGCTCATGTAGTAATCGTCACTTTGAGGTTCTGAAATACCATCGTCAAGATATCCATCAGACGACATATCTTCAAATGAAGATTTTCTGCGCAAGTCGGGCCGAAACGGCGAAGATGAGTCGCAAACGCTGTACTCAGGTGATTGTTTACGTTTACGAGAAACCTTGCTCGCAATGGCAGAAGCTGACGTTGTGACAGAATCCATGCCCCCCAGCAGGGAGTTCATGAAGGCATCCTCTTCAGCTTCAGACACCTTTGGACGATACGCACTGATAGATGGGGTGACAACGGTTGAAGACTCCCTCTGCTTTGGTCTACTCTCCTCCGCATCTGTCTTGGCTTTCTTCTTTGCTAGATCTTATATTCGGCACATTTTTGAGATAGAGTGAGAGAAAAACACGTACGCTTTATCTTTGTTGGAGCTTCTTCTTCTGAATCATACTCATTGTCACGTCCGCCTGTCCAATCATCCATGCCATTGTCCGTATATCCTGCCACTCCGTCATCGACAACAAAATCATCTTGCTGTAGCCTTCCTCTTACAATACTTCTATATTGTTCTTCCGTAACCTCATCGTAGAGTTCTACATCCTCTTCCTGGTCGAGGTTCGTCATACATCACGAAGACGCGTCACAGATTAGATAAATACTCACCTTGAACGTGCGTTTTCCACCTTCACGCGCTCTTTTGTACTCTGTGAGCTTGTCTAGTTTGGTTTTCTCGCGTCGGGATCGTTCAGACATAGAGACGACGCGTGGCTTGTAAGTAAGTAGCTGGCTGATCAGAATTGAAGCTTCGCACAAATTGGTGCCAAACAACACGTGCCTAAATGAGCCAATGATATTAGTTGGAAATTTCAAAGCGCTCTTCTTGAAGGCTGTTTGATGTGATCATTTATTCTAATATACACGACGAATCTGCAGTTCGATTGCCAATTTTCCGTTTCTGCGTGACAAGCTTCCACCCGCTTAAATTTTGACCACAGTTTGATTTCATAAAATTGGATATGGTAACCAGACGAGATCCACTCCACTCACTCTTCCTCTTCCTCTTCCTCTCGGAGCACTTCCGTTTCCATGATTGCCTTGATCATTTCTGAACCCAGCTTGTTTGCCTCTTCAAAGCGCCCTTCAAAGAACAACCTGGTTTCTTCGAACCTCTTTTGGTAAAGATCAAAGTTCCCAAAACTGACACACTGACTCCAGCCCCTTGCAGCAACCACAAACTCGAGATCATCCGAGCGATGCCAGCTGTCAAACAAGCTGGACTGGATAGCACTACCAAGCAGGGATGGCGAGAGGAAAAGGTGTTCCGCGACACCAAGGAAAAGTCTGAATATCGGTGTTGCCGCTAATGCAAGGTGTTCGTACGGATTGATACCAAGATGCGCCCAACAGTCTACCATGGCGAGTAGGGAGAGATGAGAGTTGGGACGGTACTTTGATGGCGGCGCAAGACCAAAAGATGCTTCCGAAGGCGAAGGTGGGACTGAGTCTGGCATCTTACCAAGGCTAAAACGATCCAAGACTTCTTGGGACAGTAATATTGGTTTCCGTTCCTTACTATTTCCTTTGTTTCGATGCCCAAAGACGACCTCACGGCCCCACTCAATGCGTTTGCGGAGTTTGACCTCCTCGTCAACCGCACCACTGCCACCCGACAGCATGAGCTTGAAAAGTTCAGTCGCGCTTTTAGAATACTGATCAATTTGTATACGCGCGCTTGGATTAAGGATAGCGAGACCAGCATAGACATGCCAGAGATTGGAATAAATTCGGAGAACAAGGTTGACTTTGGCAGTTTCGATACCTCCTACATAGAGTCCTTGCTCCCAAGGGTAAGATGAGGCAGAAGCCCAGGCTGTTCCCATACTTGCGAAGAGGATAGATGAGAGGCAGAGCGTGGAGAAATGGATATATCAATCACCTCAAGAAAGCAGCGTGTGTAACAGCCTGAGTATTGGCAGTGACAAGATCGTGTTCTTCGTAAGAAAGGTAGACATAACGTGAGCGAAAGCATTTCAAAATGTTTTCTACCAAAGCCAGGGCTTCCAGAGGAGCTCGATGTTTGATTAGGACCTAAATGAAATAAATAACATGTAGTTGGAGTTTCACTCTTTCTCTCTGAAACTTACAAGCGGCTGTCCGACGGTGTTGACGTTTGGTCCATGCAAAGAATGGCATGACACAATGTGAACATCTGCCGGGAGGTACCTTTCAAACGCATCCCGCTCCGGTGCTTTGACAGATGTCTGACCGGCTACTACGGCTCCCACCTTTGTTGCTTGACGTACCATTGGTCCAAGGTTCTTCAAAATCAATGCTGCGACGTACATGGCCCATACTGCCGCACCACCTCATCAATATTTTTCGCCTCGACTGAATACATGATGAAGTCTGATGATCGAGAGACAGCATGACCGTCTGGAACAGGTGTGATATTTGGCTTATCAGCATACTCGCGTACGAGTTCTGCGTGCTTAGAAGGTAGGTCGCAAACAATGATTCTACAAGATGTGAAATCTCACGAAATATCAGATCAACGGGACTCACTTTAACCATCCTGCCTCGGAGAGAAGATTTGCATACATTCTACCCATAGCGCCCATGCCGATGAGCCCAATCGTTGGTTGAGCATCGCACGGCTTGGATGGAGATACGTTGGCGTCAATCATGATGTGGTACGCGAAATGTACACAGCTTTGTGACAGTAACGGTGGTGCTGTACACATCCTGAGAATGGGGCAGCATTGACGTAATTACATCTTACAATATCCTCAAGAAGGAACACGTTTAAATCTATCTAGAGCAGATGCCTTACGTGGCTCCTCACCAACACTCTTCGCCTCCATATGTGCTCTTACCTTCTCTTCCCTCTGTTTCTCCAACTTTTTCCGAATTGCCACCTGTGAATATGTAGAAGTCAGAGATACGTAACACCTGATAAGATGAAGATGCACCGCAGCAGGATCGATGACGTTTTTGCGTTGTTTTCGAAGATATCTGTAACCGGTGAGCATTATGAAGGAGAGGAGGCTATATACGAACCGCTTAAGGCTTTTGCCCTTTCCACGCTGCCTTCGCCGTTCCCTTTCCTCTCTTGAGATTTTCTTCCCATCATCATCTACTTCATCGTCACTGTTCTCCTCCGTCTCATCTGCCTTACCGGACACTTTCAGCCTGTCGAGACGCGTCATCCGCGCAAAAGGAATGTCCGCGGCCTTTCCATCAGTAGTCACTGTCAGTTTTGATGGAGGGGCCAATGAGCCCACGAACTCAGGATCGAGAGTGATCAAGTCTGGTTGAATCTATAATGGCGTTTCAAGGTATATAGAAATTCAGCTTGATCGAACAGGACAGACCTTGTCAAGAAGTGCCTTGACCTCCTTTTCCCGTCGAGCTCTCTTATTTTCAAAGGGATCGGCTTCGGAGCTGTCAAAGTTGGGCTCTCCAGCACCAGGGACTATAATGCTTGAGAGTCCCGCGGCATGACCGACAGTAAGAATATCCTGGAATGGGGCAAAGCGTACGGAAGTTAATGGTCGGTTCGGAATCGGGTGCGTTAAATAAAGCGGAGGTGAAGTATTTGTGTGCATCGGCGTTTGTATAGAGGGTCGAGTGTAGATCTTCAGAATGCATTAGCTACACGGGACTTTGGACTACAGGTCACACTCACGTTGACGCAACCTCCACTGGCCACAGCCAGAGCCCCTTTCGCGCTCCACTCTAACTCAACGTCACTCCCACTACGTAGAGTCCAATCTCTCACAGCACCTTTCCAATTCCTGCAATCCCAAACTTTTACTGTCCCGTCTCGGCCTGCCGTCGCCATATATCTTCCACCTTGGCTGGGATCAACACTGACGCTCAGTACAGGCCCCATGTGCGCCAGAAGCTGCACAGCAGGATGAGGAAGATTCGGTGTCCAGAGGGTCACACAACCATTTTGATGTCCAAGATGAATCACGGCATTATGTAGATTTTGTGTCATGGCAATACATGCGCCAAGCTTCGTCCGATGTTGAACGAGGAGCTGACCAGTAGAAGTATCTTGATATTTGAGATAACCAGAGTTGCTCTTGGAGGCTAGAAATCAGAAACTGTGCATAGTATAACAGGGAACAGGCTCACAACACTCGCGAGTAACCAATGGTAAGGCAGAAATTCGAGCCGAGTAGGTTCTATATGGGACTTTAGACAGTGAAGTTCAACACCGTCTCGGTCGTAGATGAAAACATATTTCTTCTGTGCCACGGCGTAATGAGATTGATCGTGGAGGAAACTGAGCTGAGAATGTCGACCTGATGATCCAAAAGCTGATAGAAAAGACGTACGTGATGTCTCGACATGTTTCCTGGAGTTGAAGCTCAGAGTGTAATGTTCCTGTCATCCAGTCAAAAGTTGCAACATGTCCAGTCCGTCCGGCAATTGCAAGATGCCTTTATAAAGTTCGGAAAGAAAATTGAGGGGAAAACGGTTAGTTACGCACCGGCCATTTCTGGTATATCTCGACCTATATGGTCCACCATCAAGCTTCCACTCTCTCCGACCTCTCGCCGCCTCCTGTCCTGCCCCTTGCACGATCTCGTCTTGTCCTATTCTCCACGTCCGCTCCATTTCTCCTTCAACTTCAATCTTCCCCGCCTCATTGGCTAACAACATTTCTGCATCGTCCTGGAGGGCCTTGGCGCGGCTCGCCTGAGCTGCATGTCGATTTAGCTCTGTACGGAGTTTCTTGTTGGCAATGTGCGAATAACTGGAATCTACGACAGGAAGCTTTTTGGCCATTTTAAAAAGCGAGGAGGTTATCGAAAATACATAAAGTTGGCAAAAGATGTCACGGTCACTAATTATAACCCCTTGGAGATAATTATGCGGTTGAACCTTTTTCTTGATGAATTGTATATGGACAATGACAACCGACCGAGTTGGAATAAGCATCATCCTGTCGACGTCTGGTGCCGTGACGCGAGGGCTCAACTGGACTTTGCAAATATGTCTATTATCTATCTATCCTTATTTCCAACTTACACTGTACACGATCATGATCTTCTCTGAATGACACGATCCGCAAGCACCTCTAGAGCAGTCTTTGCGTCGCTCTCTGGTAGCTGCTCCAATACTTCTTTCGCCTTGTCTGCATACTTCTGTGCTAGTTCTCGTGTTCGCTGAAGCGCTGAAGAATGAGCCACAAAATTGCGAGCCTGACTCATCGACAAAAGTTTTAAGGATCGTTCGACGAGCACAAAAAGTAACGCATATACCTTCTCAATATCTCCTGGACCCTTAAATTTGCGGCTAATCAGTATACCCATGTCAGGATGCTCCTCCCAGGCATAGAGTGCTGGACCTGTGGTCAACCCCAGCTGTAGATCTGCACCACCTGGTTTACCAAGTGTTGCGGCAGCTGAGTCATAGTCTAGAATGTCATCTACAAGCTGATATGTCCTGGGTTAGACTCAGCACTCTTTGCACAGACAGAAATTTACTTGGAAAGCAATGCCAAGATTCCGTCCGTAAGCGTAAGCGATTTCCCGCCAAATGTCGCCCTCTATGCATCCGCCAAGTGTAACTGCCGCACGTGCACCCTTCGCCATTAGGCTTGCAGTCTTCAAGTATGTCTTTTGAAGGTAGATATTCCACGCATCCTGTATTTTTGTCGTGCGTTCTCCCGGCAATTCGATCGGCTTCGTTGAACCTTCCGTATCTACAGCCTTGGTCTGTAAAATCTCACCCTCTACCAAGTTGGAGAGAATGCTGGCAATCAAATCCGTCACCTCAGCGTCTCCCAGACGTGAAAGGGCTGCAGACGCTCGACCTAGCACAAAGTTCCCTCCCAATATTGAGAATTTGTTGCCGAACGCAGCAGGTGCACTAGGCTGGCCACGCCGCAAGGCAGACTCGTCAATAACATCATCATGCAGAAGAGATGCTGTGTGCATCATCTCTACAATTTGCGCAAGCCGCTTTTGAGTAGGCAGAACATATTCCGCGTCATATAGCTTGGGTTCATGTGTCGATGGATGTGGATGACGATGTGGGGGCTCGGGACGGTGCGGGGTTCGAGGACGGATTGTAAA
>QLOM01021538.1:0-13400 GCA_003313785.1 Termitomyces sp. MG148 | reverse complement strand
AGTGTCCACGTCACCACGAGATTCCAGTCTAATCACCAGCAATGACTCTTCATGTCGATTTAGTCATAACCTTTCGAGCTACCAAGAAGACGAGCCTATCGAAACAGCAAATTCGCGAGGATTCCCGTAAGGCCGAGCAACAATACACGCGACTGATCGACACTCTCACCAAGGGAGGCCTGCGTGCTGTAGGGAGGCGTGGAGAGTCTCTTGGACACCTCCTTGTACTTGTATCATGTCCAAGTAGTCAGGTTGAAAACCTCACAACGCGTGAAAGGTGGGTTGCCACAATGGTTTTACCTAACATCGACCAGAACTTTTTGTTAGACAATCGGACTTTCTATCCGGTCTACCAATTAAAATACTAGGTTCAGAAGCTGAACATATTCCACTCTCGTCGGCAGAACGCATTCGCCTTGTTTATGACTACATCTCTTCAATCCCCTCCGATGGAGGCCTCGGAATCGTTCCTGGATCCTCCGACTGGGACCTTGTGGAGTCAATCATGGCTCTCCATGACCGTGAGTTTAATGACGCTTGGATTCGGAGCTGGACGCCACGCCATGTAGCTTCCGTACAGCTTTCAGAGATACGAAACCAGGTTCCTTTCTTTATCTTTGTATCTGTAGTCAGAGCTGATGATGTGTGCAGTTCGGAGACTCTGTCGCTCTATACTTTGCATTTTTGTCTTCTTACACGAAAGCCTTAGTTTTTCCTGCAGCACTGGGCTTCACATTCTACTTTTTCGGTACACCTTACTCGCCTTTATACTCGAGCCTCGTATTCATCTGGTCTGTCGTCTTCGTCGAGTGGTGGCGTGTCCGTGAACGCATCCTGTCTATTCAATTTGGAACCCAGGGTTCATTCCGTGTCGAGAAGCGTCGCGCGGATTATAAACCTGGGTTCTCATGGTGGAAACGCGAACTGAGAATACTTGCAAGCATTCCTGTTCTTTTGTTGTTTTCTGGGACCTTGTTCGCCATGCTTACCGGGATTTTTGTCCTTGAAGCCTTTGTCACGCAGTTATACACTGGCCCGGGGCATCAGTACATCGTGAGCCTTGAACCCCCTGAATTTTGATCTTAGATCTGACTCCAACTCCATCAGTCTTTCAGCCCCACCATTCTTTTTGTTGCACTGATTCCGCAATTCTTGAAACTGTGGCAAATATTTGCCGTTCGGCTAACAACCTGGGAAAATCATGCTCATCACTCAAGCTATGACAGATCTTTGACGCTCAAAACGTTTGCACTAGGCGCTCTTGTTGCCTACCTCGGTCTAGGTTTGAGTGCATTTGTCTACGTGCCATTCGGAGAAGGCGTAATGCAAGTTATTCAATCGATGCTGTTCAAGAGTGCGAAGACTACGGAAGGATCTTCGGGATATAATGCGACTGTATCGGATGGAACATTGGCTAAGATTGCACCTGGCCTATCTGAGGGACTTTGGGATGTCAACGAATCAAATGCAAAGCATAAGCTCAATCCCGGTCGTTTGAAGGACCAGATGTTCGCGTATACTGTTACTAATCAGGCTGTTAACACGTTTGTTGAAGTCGGTTTACCTTTCATCCTACGTGCATTGAAGTCTTTCCGTAATGGCAAGAAGAATACGTCGACACCAGGGACCCCGAACGAGAAGAATGGCATGAAGAAGAGGGTTATATTTGAGGATGAGAAGGAAAAAGGAGGACTGGCTGAACGACAGTTTTTAGACGCTGTCCGGGAGGAAGTGTCACTTCCCGAGTACGAAACGTTTCAGGATTATAGCGAGATGGTGACGCAATTTGGATACGTTGCAGTGTGGTCATCCATCTGGCCGCTTGCGTCTGGTCAGTACCATTCCAGGTCATATTTCGTACAAGCTCTTATGTTCCCTCTTTCAGTTATGGCACTTCTGAACAACTTCCTTGAGCTCCGTTCCGATGCATTCAAGATGACTGTGCACAACCGCCGTCCAATCCCAACTCGTACCGATACCATAGGACCATGGCTTGACGCTCTGACATTTTTAACTTGGCTCTCAGCACTCACCAACTCAGCGCTCGTGTACCTCTTCTGCCCACGCTCGCAGGTCAATTGTCCTGTCGCCCCTAGCATTCACATCTCCCAGCTTGACAAGGTACATCAGCAACTCTTTTCCGGGGGGGTCGAGGGACTTTCTGCGACGAAGGAGTTGTTAATCACGGTGCTACTGATTGCCTTTGCTGCAAGTCACGGGTATCTCTTCTTGAGGGCGGCCGTCAGGCATTTGATTGAAAAGATATTCTGGAAGGATAGTAAGGAAGTAGAAGAACAAGAGAAAGTTGATAGGGAGATCAAGAACAAGTTCTTGCAAGGATTTCTTGTCGAGGATAAGCGGAGGAGCCAGGAAACCGGTGCCATCGCCGGTGAAGAAAGAGTCAGCGATGCTCAGCTTGTTGACTCTGACACAGTGTTAAGCTTTTGGGGTAATGACGAGGGTCTGGACGAGATATCGCGGATTTCTAAAGAGGTGTGATGTTGACTATGTAGTACTCTTCCCCCTCGTATTGATCTTGTGTTGGTTTATGTGACACTTTTGTATTCAATCTATACTTTTATCCTACTTGCAGTCGCAGTTTTGCCGTAAGTAAATAAGATCCGTAGAAAGTCAGATTGACAGTGTAAAATGTAAAATGTAAAATGTAAAACCAAGCATTTTTTGACTCTTATAGATAGGTGTAAAAGTTCTATCCACACCGCAGTCTGACTAGCTCCGTCGAACAAACTTAATATCAAGCGCGTGAGGAATGCTAAGTCCAAACGCTCCAAACTCATTTTGAACCTGTTTTTCATGGATACTCTTCTCCGGAAGTGACCACTCGTAGTTCAGAAGGAGCATACACAAAAGTGTTCGTTGCTGTCATTATCGTGTCAGCCGCTTAACTCCAGTTGTAGTTAAATTTAAAGACGTGCCTCAAAGAGCGAGAATTGCCGGGCAACACATTGACGCGGGCCAGAACCAAAGGGAATATTGTTCGCGACCTTCTGACGTGTACCGATGAAACGGTATGGATCAAACTTCTGAGCTTCGGGCCAGTTATTGTCATTCTGGTGCACAGCGCAGATGTTCGGGACAACAGAAGTGTGCGCCGGAATCGCATATTTGCCAATCATAGTGGGCTGAAGCGTCCATCGTGCCGGAAGAAGGGAGATAGGGCTGTTAATGCGTAGGGCTTCCTTGATACATGCGGAGAGGAAGGGAAGGTTTGACAGATCTTGAAGTGTGGGCTCTACCCTGCCATTGAGCATGGTCTGGGCTTCTTCACGTGCCTTTGATTGGTACTCGGGGTGCTTGGCGAGATGGTAGACTGCGGTTGAAAGTGCGCCGGAGGTGGTGTCCTGCAGATGATTGTCACGTTAGTTCTGATCGTCGCGTAACCCCAACATTATAGGAGAGAAAATAGCGCACATGGCCGGCTGAGAAAAGGATTGCGAGGTTAGAACGTAACTCTTCGCTTGATAAAGTCGAGTCTTCTAACATATAACTCAGTATGTCGTGGCCAAGATCTTGGCGCTTCGTGTTTAGAAGGTCGTCGTACCGCGCGTTGAGCGCGTTAACATCATCTAACACTGCATGCCGAGGGAACCAGTCATCGAGGAAAGGGAAGATGAGGCGCGTCGGAGTCGCGATACGCGACATAACACGATTGAAATGGTCTACAAAAGAATCCTTAGATGCTTGAAGTGCCTGGAAGTTATGCCCTAAGAGTGCGGTACCAACAACGTCTAACGTGTAACACTGGAATTCTCCAATTAGACGGCGATCCGAGGCTATCCGGGACATACCTGGACTAGATCGCTAAATCGATAGATACCCCCATCGCCAATGCGCTCAAAGAGCTCGTGTGCAAGTGTCACAAAGCGATGGACCGGAATTTCACGATCAAAAGCCGCCTTGACCGAAGCAGAATGTTGCTTCCACATATCACCATTGGAGAAGACAACATTCGGTCCGCTAAGGAACGTAAAGTGCAGATGATCTTGGTAATTCTTTTTAGGGAACTGATTCATGTCCTGGCACACCGTTTTGACGAGCTGTTGATTAAACGTCACCTCAGAGTAGAATGCAAAAAAATTAGTCGACTAACGGCAGGGTCGAGGACGTGAACACCCCATTTGCCAAGCATATAGACAAGAACGACACCGTCACCACGCGTGGCAAATGGAAGGATGAGTCTGCGAACGCGAGAATCGGCGGACTCTCGACGAGCATAACTCCAAATCATGGCGTACGGTGAAACTCTAGGTAAATGCCGCAACTCTGCAGGAACAGCAAGGGCATATTGCACAGACACAAAGAGCAGCACTACAACAAGACACCAGCGAGTATCAATGGTTGCAAGATGTCTGTGGTAGAGAACCAAGAAGTAGGCATCCCAAGGCAAGTTAGAAGTGGGCATTATCCGTAATTTGGGAGATTGAGTGTTGGTGTACACCGCTCACCATTTATATAGGGGGCTCGGGTACATTCCATGCGATCCAAGGAAGCCCAGGAATGAGACGGACATCAAATGCACTATACCGGTATGAACAAACATGCTACGGTATGGAAAAAAACCCATTTCAACCACATGCTGTGGTAATTACGAAGTATAATGACAAATGATTGTCGTAAGCAACTTTGTTCGACAGCAGGAGGATGGATCGGGTCGGAGCGTTTGACGAAATCGTGAGATTGAACTGATCCATTTGGTGTCTGCACTTTCCGTGCCTCGCAGGATGGAGAATGTAGTACAAGATGAGAATGGCCGGCTTCGAGAATACAGGAAGTACGATTTTGGGTCATGAGTCCTCTATTGACTTCTCCAGGTTATTAAATGGAGATGACAAAACGGCAAAGACACTTACAAACTTCGTTAACGATCGCCCTAGGCCCTCTGGAGACGAAAAATGAGCGGCACAAAGTCTTTACTCGGTAAACGCCATTGACGGTCTCTTACACGATCCCGATCATATTTTGACCTCTTGTGACCGTCATTTATGCATTAGGCTCGGTTTCATAGATTGACTGCGAAAAAAACAAGATAACGACTGTTGATTTCGAAAGCTCATTCAGACATGATATTATAATGTAACACCAATGTTGTCAGCCATAGACGACGCCATGCGGGAGGAGTCCTTGATTAGACTCCAGGGAGGATGGGCCCGGTGTCCATTGACCACACAGCAGACAAAGGCCTGTTCATATTCAGCTTGAGCGCTTCAGTCACTTGAAACTAGTTTGATAACATCGGTGATCGTTGTCCAAGAAATTGAGATACATGGTCATGTGATCTATCAAATATTATTTTTTTCAAACGCACCTCTCCATGTACTTACGCGGCTCAGTGATAATTGCCAAACTTTGCGACCGCTCTAGCCTAGTGGACTCGTCAAAGTTTTGAAATGTCCGATCCTTCTCCACATGCTGTGGTGGTAAATTGGCTGTCTGGATTGGGATCAGTGAAATATACTTCCTTGTCCTCTGGAACCAGCTTCACTGGGCAGTAGATTGGGATCGGTTGATTGATTCACATTGATTTTGTACCTGCCGAAGACTCTATTTGAAAGCACTTGCCGACACCTCTTTAGTACCCGTCGATTGGGACTTAATCTTTGTTAGGGGGTAATGCCAAACGTTTAGCAGTTCGACGTACCACAGCCCGCCAGTAAGTATGAAAGATGCCAGTCTTTGTGTGCTGATCGGTTGAGCTGTTGAGCCGTTTTGTATTTTGACCGGGGTTCTATGACTTGAAGAAATGCTTAGAATTTTAAAACTATTGTTTTTGTTCACTCTTGCCTGTAAATGTTGTATCCCTCTCCCACTCAATTGGTGAGTCTGACACATGCATATTTTTCAAACCCTTCCACCTTCCAGGTTGCCCCGTTAGGGGACCGAATGATGAATGATGAAGTAGCGCCGACATTCTCGATGTGTTAGCAAACGTACTTGTAAGGAAATTCCCTCCTGTACTGTACCACGGCTGTCACCTTTGCTTTTGACTTGTACTTGCCGAGGCAATAGAACATCTCCCCCCGGGTGCCGTGATTCAATGAACATGGAATTAAGGCCTGGAATAGCCGCCACTTCTGTTCCCTGTTCTTCTAGCACGAGCATTTCCCCCTCGGCTTCCAATGCGCCCCTGTCTTTGGTATTGTGTATTTTCGACTAGCCTCTCGCATTCTTTATCAGAATGATACAGGCCTTGCTCTATGAGGAACCGTTAGGCTCCTATTACTTGATCCACATCATCTTAACCTCCGCGTCACCGATAAGTGAGGAGCGGAAGTTCAAGTCCTGTACGATATACAACCTCTTCTTGCACCGTTAATCATACATTGGCATCACTAATTCAAAGGCTGCCTGACTTCTATCAGCACTCGTGTTCATAGAGACAGGCCCCACACATTAGTACTATACTGTCTTATCTTAGAAAACTTTTTAATCAGTACTCATGCGATATCACCTCCAAAACCAAAAACACTCGAACTTCCCATGACGTCTCTGGTATACTGCCATATCTATCTATGACTTCTGGAGACTTTTGACTTGAAGCTGATTATATTAATCTTATTTCCGTCCAGGAGTAGGTATTAACATCATGTGATGCTGAGCAATGAGCATTCAAGATATAAGCGTACAACAAGGATGATTAGGTTAAAACCATGGTTTTACGAAACCAAACATTATGCGTCGACTAGCTCGTTCTAGGTAACGTCTTATTGTTTATACTCTGAGGGATCCCGCACTTAAGACTATCACTCTGTAGTTGGCGCGACCTTGTAAGATGTAAATGTACAACAATGATAAGATCCTGTAAATAATTTTGATCTTGAAAGGCTAACAAACCTTCAAAAGCAAAAGTGTGATGATGATGGACAGAAAAGCTCCTAGAATCTCATACTGCACGGCCAGCATAATGTCATTGGGAAGAAATGGTGAAGGTTAGCATCTGGTACCTAGCAAGACTACCAAGGTTTCTTCTGACGTATTTTATTATCTTCCGCTGTGGCTCGACAGAGCTGAATCATATCCTGGACGTCACTCCAACCCTTCCACACATCTTTTGTACAGTCTTCAGGATTCGCTGAATCGCTGTAATCACTCTTGACGTTCTGAAGGCACGGGAACAAGGCAAGGATGTGTCGCGCAACGAGAGCAGCGTCACCAGTTATTGAATATTGACTGAAAAGCCGTTGTAAACCATGGGATAGAATGTATCGAGGGCTCGGCGCTAAACTTGAAGGTTGAAGATTAATGTGAAGAGAAAGACTATGGAGGTGAGGACAATGTGTGGCGAATGCCTCTAATAATGCAATTGTCGTCCAAGGCTGCGTGATTCTGCTGGAAAATCGAATATCAAGTGACTTCAATCTCGTCCATGCTCGCGCAATCTTGTTCATGTACACATCGTCGAACTTCACAATCGGCTGGAAATTGAGTTTAACATGTTTCAAACACGTCATTTGAAGTAGGTGATCCATGATCGAAGGTGTCAAAGTACCTTTAGTGTCAGAATGCCCATTATCATATAGCTCGAGGGTTTCAAGAGAGCTCGACCATATGACGATCAAATTGAGGCGGTCACACCATTCTGCCTCCCATTCCTCCCACGGTTCCTTCTCATCATATTCAACCCTGAGAACAGTAAGGGGTGTAGAGCCCGATCTCGTCAGGAGAGTACGAATGGAACCAGGGTGGCCCTCCCAAAGTCAAAGTCCGTAGGAAGGGCGCATCCAGATTGTTTTCAAGTTTGTCAGGAGTGGGACAAGAAAGACGACGTAAGCTAAAGGTATCTTCAAGTTTCTGATTTCCAACGTCTATCAGCCTGAGTTGGGCAAATTCCGAAAGAATCTTCAAGAACGACGTGAAAGACGTCCTTCCTGAATATTCCTCCAACAACGAGCTGTTTCAAGAAGTGCGGACAGAAATGGGCTTTTGCTTTGCCCAGGAGATTTGACAATGTTTACACGGCGAAGGCTTGGGGTGATAAAGAGGAATATCTCTGTTGATATGGGGAATGTAAGCACGGCAGTAGGGGTTTATCCTTCAGGCGTCGGGAAAGCTGGACGAACACATAATCTTCAATTGCCGCAGGACTCGGAGAGTAGATCATTCGGATGTGACGTGCGTAATATTCGACGCGTTTCCACGAAGCGAGTGGGATGGCATGAGTAAAGCTCTACAGAAAGCATACCTGTGAGGAACCATGCAATAGAGGTTACTTACATACTTCTTGTGACCGTATTGATTGCATTTAAATGAAGGAATTAGTGATAAGAGTGGTACAATGGACGTCTGCATCCGCCATAGGATTTCCAGTGCAATCTCAGCAAATTGTTACACCTTGCCAAAATTGCTAGAGTTTCCCTATCGTAGTCAAACTTTCTCCAAGAAACATTGTAACCCCAATGAGTTGAAGGTACGTGACGGTCAGGGAACACAATGCTTGAGGATGACTCTGGCTCGGGTCCAAACCCGGAAGCGATCTTGTAGATGACTTCAGGGATACTACACACGCGCTGTGATACCATCTCAGACGTGTCAAGCGCGTAAAAATACTATGTCGTCAAACGTGAAGATGTGGAATAAAGAAGAGCTAAGTTTCAAATATAGGTGCACGTGTCACGTATTATCAAAGTCGACAACAAAACCACATTCAACTGGCATGGCTCTCCCCACGAATGGCCGCGTTATCATAGACACCACAGCGGGAGAGATTGATATCGAGCTATGGTCCAAAGTACACTATCTTCACGTATTTAATCTATTGAAATGTTGACCTTTTTGCAGGAAACCCCGAAAGCATGTCGAAATTTCTTAGCGTTGGCCATGGAGGGTCTGTGAGTTATTGAATTGTGAATGGACCCATGGCTCATTCGTCTTGACCATCAGGATACTATGACAATGTCATATTTCATCGGTATACATTTTTACAACAATGTCAAAATCTGTAACTTACGACCTACAAGAATTGTCGCTGGATTTTTAGTCCAAACGGGCGACAAAACAGGAACTGGTGCAGGGGGAGAGTCTTTCTATGGAGGTGTGTCCTTGGCTGCTCCCTAGCTGCGCGTTGGAACCAACGTATGTTCAGAGCCCTTCGAGGACGAGATTCACCCACGACTACGGTTCGCGCACCGTGGTCTGGTAGGAATGGCGAACAATGGAACGAAAAACTCGAACGATTCTCAGTTTTTCATTACGCTCGGTGTGCCCAGTTGTGAGTTCTCGTGGTCCGCTTACCTGAGGGCGCGTAGACAGGGCGGATGAATTACACGGAAAGCACACTCTATTCGGACGGGTAATGGGGGATACATTCTTTAGTACGTCACAACGTCTCCATCTTAATTAACTACCTGATGTTCTACAAGACGTCCTCAAGATTGGGGAAATGGGTATGAGAATGTTTTACGAAGTACGCAAGTCGGCGGCTGATGCAACTTCTAGAGATCGATAAGGATGGGCGGCCAGTATAGTACGCGTCATCTACTCTCATTCCCTCTCTCAGGATGTTCATGTCTTTTTAGTCCTCCAAAAATCAAAACTATCCGAATACTCGATAACCCCTTTGACGATATTGTTCCCCGAATTACTGCAGCTGAGAAACGTGCTCAACAAAGAGCAAGGGAAGAAGCGCAGCGAGAGCGAGAAGAGCAAGAAAGGCGGAAAGGTGCTAAAAAGTGGGTTTCTTGGCTGGGACCAGCGACATGGTTTCATGATTGGCTAGGAACGTCAAATTGCTCAGCTTTGGTGCAGACGACGGCGTAGAAGAAGAGCCTGTCACATTTCAAAAGAAGGCCATCTACCGACCAGATCGTATGTGGATACCAAACTCACACTCACTGTCCTCGACAACGATTTTTGTTACTCTTTAGTTGAAGACATCGTCCCTTCAACAGCACAGCCAGATTTCATTTCTCAACTACCACGACCATCACAACGTAAGAATCCGGAGCTAAGTTCGGTCTCTAAATCCGAGACTTCCGTACGTTCTAGATGGCAGAGGACCGGAGTATACTCAATAACGACGAATATTTAGGTCGAAAAGCCTGCCAAGAAAAAAGATGAAACCGACATTACAAAGATTCGTCAACGTCATGCCGAAGAGCAAGCTGCCAGCCAGTAAGCCCTCCAGTTTTAGTTGAATCTGCAGGCTTGATGATCATCAGGTCTGCAAGAAGCGCCGAGATCGAGAAAATGGAGGCAGACATCCGGAGACTAACGAAGCGCCGCGATGGGGATGATAGCGACGACGAGCTTATCAAAAAGAAAGCAAAGAAGTCATACCTGCAGGAGGAGTTGGACAAGTATGCTAAAGGACGGGGACTGAACAAAAAAGGAAAGCGGAAAGATGAATCGGACGTGCTGGCGGCCCTCACCAGCTTCCGCAGTAAGCTCAAGAGCGCAGTAAATAAGATGGGCGTCGATGGTGACGCAGACAAGGAGGGTGATGACGGGGAGGCGGGGATGGAGGTTGATGATGATCGTGGGTTTATGAATCATGCGCTACATTTCCCCAAGGATGATGGGGAGGAGAGCCGGAAGGCGGAGCGGGATTATGAAGTGATTGATCCACGACAGCGGGGCGCAAGGGCGAAGGAGGAGGAACGAGAGAGGAAGAGGCTTGCGAAAGCCAGAGGTGGCGGTGGTGGTCGACGGCGGTAACCGGTTTGCATTATCCCAAAATTGTAGCGTTGTATCTCTATAGGTTCTTGTGCTGTTGCTGTCTCTCATGGATTGCTGGACAAGGACTTTGAAGTGTTGGCATCTCGACCTTGAAAGTTGGAATTTTTTCATAAATGATCATAATACGATTATCCGGGTACTAGTGTGTTTCTCCGAGCCAGCATGCAGTGTTTTTTTGTCATCGTTGAAAGTTTTCAAGTCTGTCATGGAACAATGATGGTGGCCTGGCATGATAGATCATTCTTGTCGCCTGTGAGGAAAAGAAACTGGAGATTAAACACACGCTGTACACATGTCATCGGTCTCGGAGAACGGTTTACACATTGTCCTATTCCGATGAGTTGGAAGAAATAAACACCTCAATCATAGCCTCTGTCCTCACAGACCCCGAGCGTCATAATGGGGTTGATTTGAAACGAAGTGAGATGTGATCTCAACATGAAGATTACATTTTTCAACAGTCATGTCTTGTTCAATGTTCTCAATATATCATTGAACAACCGTGATGTCGAACGAAACAAAGCGGCCAGGCAAGGGATCAAGAGAAATGACGATGACAGTGCAGCAACTCGTTGTACCTACATACAATGTATCCCTTCCGAGGCACAATTACGGGCCCAGAACCGAAATGTTGGCATCGACCCTTTATTGAAGTGGCGTCAAAGGAACTCGGACCGTGAAACGAGTTCAAAGGTCAGAATGGTAGGGAACACTGCGGAAAACCAATATAACAGGCTACTCCATCCCCGTCAGCCTCCATTCTCTGTCAACCACCGTCAGCCTACTAGAGAGTTTGAGCCTGCTTACGTACAATTTCTCTTGAACTGCTGTGTTTGTCGGTTGTTTGGATCCTTCCAGACTTCACAAACTTCTGTTCCTTTCACCCAGCACTATGGCCAGCAAAGCTGCTCACAAGCGAGTACGTTTCTCCTCACATCATCGGCGATTCATGTACTGATGCTCATCAATAGCTCACGAAAGAGTATGTCTCGATGCAGAAGGAGCCTCCGCCGTTCGTATGGGCTGTGCCGGACGAGAAGAACATCCTGACCTGTGCGCCCCATTGTACTAATCGTACAGACTTTGACTGACTTTCTGTTATTCAGGGAACTATATCATTGTACGAGACATCCCATCTCACTTCACAGGCTATCTAACATATCTGTTCAGCGGGGCCCGCCTGACTCCCCGTACGCTGGGGGGGAATATCATGGTGTTCTCCTCTTTCCATCAGAGTACCCTTTCAAGCCACCGGGCATAAAGGTATGTCAGCCGTTCTTAGATGTGAGATTCTGGCTCATCCGGCTCTAGATGTATACGCCATCCGGTCGATTCCACCCGGACAGGAAGATTTGCTTCTCAATGTCTGACTTTCACCCCGGAAGTGTGCGTGTTCACTAGAAGCTTTACCATCAGTTGTTGACTTCGGAATCTCAGTGGAATCCCGCATGGAGTGTGGCTACCATGTAAGTACCCCTTGTGGTTTTAAGCGCGGCCAGCAATCACCATCGAGGTGTTAATCTATTGATTAATGGGCTGTGTCTGCCGGCATTCTATTCAATTTTCTGATGACCCCCTCTAGACTCACCGGCCTTCTTTCATTTATGCTCTCCGACGAGATGACTACTGGTTCTGTCAACTCCGATGACCAGCTTAAGCGCGCTTTGGCGTCACGGAGCCACGCATGGAATCTCACTCAACAGCGATTCAAAGATTGCTTCCCCGACGTGAGTTGCCACCTTTTCCCCTTGCCTACACCCTACCAGGACGGCACTTCGTCCAAGCTGTGATGTCTGTCCATTCTGACTTGCTTCTCTAGTTCTGTACACCCCACCCTCGTGACTTGCCCAATATGGGTCACAAGGAAAGAGGAAATCCCGATGTACCATCAAATACCTCGTCAGACCCTTCTCATGCTACCCTTGGGCTTGCACCAACCACACTTCCTGCGACACCTTGCACAATTGTTCAACCATCGTCGGCGACGCCGAGTGCGACAACAATGGGTAAGCCTGACGACAGCCGAAAAACTGGGGCGAGCCTAGCAGCAAACTGGGGTCATATTTTGTGGGAGAAATGGAGATGGGGGTTGTTGATTGCCGTTGCTGTACTTGTGTCGAGGTTATCTTCCAGGACATAGGGGCTTCGTCTTTGAGGGAGCTGAGTTCGTTTTCTTCTTCTATTCTATTATGATGAAACAACATTGGGCCATGGTTCACTACATAGCGTTATTTATCTATCCAGAGTCGGCAGAGGATGTGTTCACACCTACTCTCATCGTCGACGTCTCATCACGATCCCTACTCTTTCTCTCCTTATCAGCATTTTTTGTAGTTCTACACACAGATCTAAATACAAGAATTCTTGTATATACCACCATACCTTTATTGGAGTTGTCACCTTGGTCATGAAATGAGACATGGAGTAAATCGACCTCTATGTGGTAGGGTAGAATTGGGGAGGTCCACACATGAACACTATTATGGTTTCAAATGTCAGGAATTTTTCATGTGGGTATCTTGTCTGTCCATAATCTTCTCAGAGGAGTTTCCACCCCTTGCGACAAAGGTTCGACGAGCTTCCACAGCTCATCCGCAACCGCCTCCCTCTCCCTCCCTGCATCCACATTCATCCACCTCCCACCTTCGTTCAAGGTCTCCTCACCTATCCTGATAAATATTTCGCGGACCTTACGCTGCATCTCTTCC